>PVIH01012951.1:27476-61040 GCA_004025045.1 Sigmodon hispidus | reverse complement strand
GGACCCACGGAGCCCCCGTGCCCTCCCCGTGTGTAGTGTTTCTCTGGGGACTGCTCTAGGACCCACACAGCCCTCCTCAAGCCTGCACTCACTACAGCCGAGTACTAGTCTCTGTTGTGTTCCTAGCTGTACAGGAAATAGGAAAGGCTTTTGATGGGTCCATCTCTGCCCCTCTCAGAGGACGGCACACAGCACAGTTTGTTTTCTAGTCTTAAATATCTGCATATATATTATCCAGAGCAGAAAATGTCTGTGTACAGACCGTCTTTATCTGTCTATAATAACATGCAGTGGGTGTTTAATTAAGGCACTAACTCGAGAGTCCCTGCGGAGGAAGCAGGAGCCCTATAGGAGCTGTCTGGCTCTCGGGAGCTCTACCCAACACCATCGCAATGCTACTACGTTTGCAGGCTGAGGTCCCGCCAGCTCAGTCAGCTCAGTGCTGTCTGGGTACCGCTGGCGACCCTGACAGTGCAGCAGAACTGACAGAAAGCTCCTGCAAGCAGGTCCCAGGCAACACCCTCTCTCCATGCATACGTCTACCTCAATTCTTCCTTCCAAATGTCTAGTAGAAACAACGTACCTCTTATTGGGCATGTTCTCACAGCTCTACTGACAAGGGCACTGCCACAAGGCACATGCTGAATCTCAGCCCCTGACAAGAGGAAGGCATGTTTTATGACATTCAGATGCATCTGCTGCCATTTCCTCTGATGTTACTTTCAGGACTTCTCAGGAGCCACACACTTACACACACCTCCCGCCCCTCCCCCCAAGAACTGAAGATTCCTCTGCACCCACAAATCACTGCAAGCTCAGAACCCCAGTAATAGTGGAAAGTGTTCTCACTGTTGGAAGGCTCTACAGGTCACTCTACAGGTCACTCCCATCTTATAAAAAGTTGGGGCCCCGAGCTGAGTTAATGAATGAGCCTGAGTGTCAGGCTCTTGCTGACCCATGGTGCGGCAGGACTCAAGTGACATCACTGTCACTGCTCTCTCAGCTGCACAGAGCCTGTCACTGTCTCCACCTAGGAAGGAAGGCAAGGCAGCTGGAGGCTACAGTTCCTGCAGCAGCCGAGGATCTGGTCTCTAAATCCAGCATTCAGCCCCAGGCGTAACTGATCTTCTGGTACACTGCCTATGGAGGGTGTCACTAACTGATAGTCTCCAGCACACTAAGGACCTCAGACCCTTCCACAACAATGCAGCAGAAACACATTAAGAGCTGACCTCAACTGCCTTCTCTGGGAAAAGAAAGAAGGCCCTTGGGCTTTCATGTGTAACATGAAACCCAAATCCACCACTCTCCTTAAAGCTCCAGAACATTATTTACCAAATGTCATCTAATCAGTAAATGAGCGACCCCCTCACAAACTTCAAACACATTCTCCAGTGCAAGCAGACTCTGGGAGGGAACAGAATAGTTCATGATGCCCACCTCGGGGTTAGCTGTGGGGCTGGAGTGGAATCGGATGTAGGGCACCAAATGTGATCCAATTAATAAGCCCAATATTATTACAAGGAGATGATATACTACTAGGGTCAATATTTATTTAAGCTACTTACAATATAAATGCAGAAAATACAAAAAATAAAAAAATTACTCATCTAAAACAGATGATCAAGAGATAAAACAACAAAAAGTATTGTCATGGCACAAAACTTTAAACTGTTTTCGGCCATGCCTTAAGGCTACAACTTCAAAGTTCACAGATGAACCCCAAACCCATACTGGCCCAGAGGCCACGCCCTCAGGTCACAGAAGCACTAAATCGCACTACACAGTTCTGAGAGTCCCAGAGAGCATGGGCACACGTCTGTGCAAGTGCCTGTGCCTTTTGTTTTCACTCACACACCGACACTGCCATCCACATATCCTTGCACTAGCAAGCTCACCAAGCCTCGCTCTGCAAAGCACTAGCTTAGCACAGGTACACAGAACAACTCCACCCCAGAATGCACTGCCTGAGCATCAGGCCAGGCTCACTTTGGGGTTCCCTGCTGCAGCCACAGAAGCTGACCTGCTGACTGGGCCACTGCAGTGGCTGCACACTCTAATCTGACTGGGCAGGCCTTTTGTCACAGAGAGCCCAAGAAGGCTGACTGTGGCATAATGAGTCATTCAGCAATTCCTGTAAGTGACAATGAAAAAAAGGGAGGGGTAGCTGTCAAATTACAGTCGGGCAAATGCCGCCGCTGGCTGAACATATGACAGTGCAGGGAGATTAACCGGATAATGAGACGCTGTCTGTGCACAGCCTCACATTGGACCTAGAGTGCTTGTTTTGTTAAAGCGAAAGGGATCAGAGCTAAACTCCGGAGAGGGGAAAAGGTTACTCACAGTGGAGTGGGGCGTTTATGTGATGACACTGCTGTAGTCCACTTGGCATGGGGAACCCTGTTATAAAGCCACACTTCCCACTGCACAGACATCCTGGACTCACAGGTGGTCAACCAGGAAACACCCACAACAGCAGCCCATACCCAGAGCACTTTCCCTTCCTTTAACGGGAATGGGACCCAGCACTTACGCTGTAACACACGGACAACGGGAGTATCACTTTCCTAAGTATGACCAACCTTACAATAGCAGTGCTGTTTACCAGCTGCTGGGCAAGCCAAGGGAAGAGCAGAGGGGATGGGTGTCTGAGCTACCCTTGCTGAACAGAACAGGAAGCTGAGACACAGCTCCCAGGAGCACAGCCAAAGTGAGGACCTGGGATGGCTGACTACACTGCCAGACGGGATGAAGGTGGTGGGGAGTCCGTCTGTCCCTGGTGGGGAGTCAGTCTGTCCCTGGTCCCCTAAACTCCTCACCCTCATCCTCTAAAGGCACATCTCCCAGGCACAGAAGCTGCAGCGTTCAGAGGGTGAGGTAAATGAGGATGGACCAAGGAAGACTCAAGAGCTCCTGGGTTAAGTCCAGGTCCACACCCATGTTAACGGGTACCAGGACTACAATCCCAGAGCCATCTCAGGGGTTCTGCCCTGTCAGTGTAAGGGAGGAAGGTAACCCCAATCCCCAGAGCTAAGAAGACAGAGAAAGAAAGAGGTGAGTTCCGTCCTAGTACTTCCTGTGCCGGAATGTAACGCCAAAGCTGTGGATGGGGTGGGACAGGAGGGGATGGCAGATGAAGGTGTGCTCTGAGAGATTGAATGCACCCATGGGGAGACTCCAGGAAGCACTCCTTCCCAGCCAGGAGAGTGGAGGAACTCGGTATCATTCTCATGGAAACAACCTCAAAAGCTTAGAAAAAAAAGAGAAAAAAAGAAAAAGAATTCAGAAGCATCAAGGCTATAAGATGTGATGCTGGAATACCAGGCAAGCCAGCCTTGAAATTGCCACATTCCTCCTATGGAGCAGGATTCGACTGCAGGATGAACTTGAAGCCTGGCCACCCTAGAGGGGCTGGACATCATCTACCTCAGAACTCAGTGCATTTCCTTTCAAAGCTGTATGTGTATTTAGTGACTTCTAAATACACGTGACTATTAAAATGTAATCAAATGAGTAAGCAGAATGGAAAAGTCAGTCTCCCAGGTACACTAGGCACATTTCTATACTCAGCAGCCACAACAGGTTTAGTGACTGCCTACTGACCACGTGTGGACAGACATTTCCATCACTACAGAAAGCTCTAGTGGACAGTGCTGATGGAGGTAACTAACTATTCATAACAAACATGAAGCAGACCACTAGGGAGTTCTCAGTGGGGGCTCGGGTCCACAGGAATCCTTCTTATGGCAGGGAAAAATAAAGGAAAAGCAAACTCTGGGCAGACTACAGCATGGCTCAACCAAGCTTCAACAGTCAACTAAAATTCAGAGGAGACCTGTGAGCATTAATACATGACATCAAAGGGCTTTAAAATTTCATGAAGAAGCAAGCCAGGCATGGTGGTGCATGCCTGTAATCACAGGATTCAGGAGGCTGAATCTCTGTGAATTCAATGCCAGCTAGATCTAGTGAGTTCCGGGAAAGTCGGGACTGCATTGAGAGACTCTGTCTCATAAACCAAAAGCAAACAAACTATCATATGAAGCATACACTGTGCAAATAAAGAAATGCAAAGAGGCTAAAAGGGCAGGTACGGTGCAGGCCTTTAGTCTCTGAATTTGACACTAGCTGGTGGACACACAGAGGTCTAGGCCAGTCAGGGACACTTACCAAGGCCTCGTCTCAATCATTCTATCTATGCTCACAAAAATAAAAATCAATTGGAACTAGGTAGTGAGTGTTACATGGCTCTTAGCCCAGCCACTCATGAGCCTGAAGTAAGAGGATCATTTGAGAATAGGAAATCAAAGCTAGAAGGTATTTTTAATAATAATAATAACAATGAGGAAATAAAACATCTTCCTCTTCCTTCCATACTTGGTCTCTAGAAATCTAGTTTCCTTCTTCAAAAACAACCAACATTCCAACAACAACTTTGTACATTAGATCAGTCAGAATACTGGCCCTACCTAAAACAGCCACACTTCAATTTACTAACCCTATGACAATAAATGACAAAAGGCTTTGCAGAGGTAATTAGGTTAAAGGTTCCCAAAGCACATCACCTTGGATCAACAAAGTAGAATCACAGGATCATAAGGTAGGTCTCAGAATGCTCAAGGCCACTAAACACTGGAGAAGGCAAGCAAGCAAATTCTGGCCTCCAATAGGAAACAGATCTGCCAGACCATTTTAGACTACGGACTTTCAAGATCATAAAATAATAAATGTGTGTTACTTTACAAACGATGTTTGTGATAGCTTATTTTAATCAGAAGCTAATGTGTATACATAAGAAAATGTAAATAAATATTTTCCCCCAATACAGAGACATTCTTAATAGCAGCTGCCTTCTGAGGAAGGTAGAGAGGCACCAGAGTTTCTCTTTCTAACCTATGCTAACCAATGGTATAAGCATGGCTTAATTTTTGCTATAACTTTTTATTCCCAACCAAAATCAGTTTGCTAAACAGTGTAAAAACTAGCAATGCTTATCGTGCTTAGGAGAAAATGCCAAGGAACTGCAGGCCTACGCAGACGTTTAGGGAAGTCCACCGCACTCAGTGCTCTAGCAGCCAATGATCCTTTGGGACTCTATCCGAATAGTGCTTTTCACAGATATCTAAGGGCCTGGTTCCATGGCCGTGGCAGCAGCTGTAGGAAAAGGAAACAGCAGCAGGAAAGGGTACTCTCTGCCACCTTGCTAACAGCACAGGGTTCCTCTCTGCCTTTTCTACTTATGACCAGTTTCTATGGTTACAGCCAAGGTAACTATGTGCCTAGGAAAAGATCAAGAAACTTGATTGTTTGTTTGAGATAGGGTTTCTCAGTGTAACAGCCTTAGCTGACTTGAAACTCACTCTGTAGACAAGGCTGGCCTCAAACTCACAGAGATCTACCGGCCTCTGCCTCCCAAGTGCTGGGATTAAAGGTGTGCACCACCACTGCCCAGCCAGGATCAGAAAACCTTTCTCTCTTATTTTCTCCTTCTCCTTTAGGATTAGAAAGCTTACAATTTCTCTCTGTCTTGAATTGTTTTTCTTTTCTTTATTCTAAAGACAAGATGTCCTTTTATAGCCCAGGCTGGTTGTGGCAATTCTCCTACCTGGCACTAAGGCAGGAAAGAGCCACCAAATCACCACTTAGCAAACTTTGAGTGATGGACTAAATAAATAATGAACAATGTTGTGGGCTACAAATGAGCTAAAGTTTTTGGTTTGTGTTTTGCTGTTTTGTGACTGGAGAAATAGCTCAGCTGTTAGGAATACTGGTTGCTCTTTCAGAAGACCCAGGTTCAACTCCCAATACCAACAGGGCCATCACAACTGTAGCTCCAATTCCAGGGGACATGATGTCTCTTCTGGCCTGCACAGGCACCAGACACCAAAGTGGTACATACACACACATACCAGCAAACACCCATACTCAAAAATCCACTACAAATGTGAACCCTGAGGCTGGGAAGATGGCTCATAGGTAAAAGTGGGCCCAGTCACAAGAACCTGAGTTCAGAGTCCCATCACCCATGCAAATAGCTAAGCATGATAATGTGTCTGTAACCCAGCTAGCTGTGGGAGAAGGCAAGTGGAGGAAGAGACAGGCAGCTCCCCGGAGCTCTCTGGCTAGCTGAGCTGAAGAGTCAGCAAGAAACCCTGTCTCAAAAGAAAGTAAGATCGAGGGCTGGAGAGATGGCTGAGCAGTTAAGAGCATTGACTGCTCTTCCAGAGGACCAGGGTTGAATTCCCAGCACCCACATGGCAGCTCACAACTGTCTGTAGTTCCAGGCAAACACCAAGGTAAACAAATAAATAAATAAGTTAAAAAAAAAAATAAGATCAAGAGGAAGACCCTCAGTTTTTATCTCTGGCCACTACATATACATATACATTCATTTCAGTAGCATTTGTACCTCACACATATGAACATATACACAAACACACACAAAAAAATAACAAAAAAATTAAATGCTTTTAAAATATAAAAGCCATGCTTAGCTCAGAGAGCACACAAAAATAGGCCTCAGATTGGATTTAGCTTACTGACTGTACTGTGCCAGCCCCTGGCTAAGAAAAAGAAAATATCATGTCTTAAAATTCAGATACAAAGTGTGCATTAATATGAAGCTATAATAAATATGGATATGAAATTAAACTATTAGCAGAAAGCCTCATGGTGACAGTCAAGCAAAAGCCTGAGTTAGAATCTCTAGGAGAAAGGACTGTGAGGTCCCCACATACTTGTAAATGTCAGCTTCTTGTCATCTCGGGCCTGAGAATGGTGGACACATTAAAGGCAGACACTCTAATGCCAGAAATGTTACATAATGCCACCCTGCCAGAAGGAAAGTGACAGTGTGAGGCCACTGCTGATATGACTGCAGCTTCCTCATGCTTGCTGGGCACACTGGGCTGACAGGGCTCTATTAATAACTGAAGTCAGATGCTTGTGTGTGGAGGAGGTAGTCTGTGTGCCAATGCACCATGTGCGTACATGTGGAGGCCAGAGGTTGACATGAAGTGTCCTTTTCCACCTTATTCTGAGACAGTCTCTAACTGCTGGAGCTCACTGATTGCCTAGACTGACTGGCCAGCGAGCCCCCAGGGGTTTCCAGTCTCCGCTCCCCATGCAGAGGTCAGCGGCATGCTGCCTTCTTACACGGCTGCTGCTGCTGATGCCTTGCATTAAGTACTTCACCCAATAAGCCCCCTCCTCAGCTCCAGACTCTATTTTTAACCAGGAAAGCTCAGATTTTCTTCACATTTTCAGAACAAGTCAATCCAGAACAAGCAAGAGGGCAAGACAACAGGTGAGTGAAGAGAAAGGGAGCTGAGGAGGGGACCCCGGAGAAACACTAAACACACACTACATTTTCAAAAGCTGGCTGTCTTACTATTTATGCAAAAACTCTGGGCTCAGTAATTGCATTTCCATGGACTGAAATGGATGTACTCATTGTTAGTCCTGAACACAAAGCTAGTTTATCTACTGAATTTGTCAAAAGATCAAATAAATATTGGCACACCTGTGCAAAGAAACATTAATGCAGCTATTTACAAAATAAGAAGTAAAGAACATTTTAATATCCTAATGTAAAATAAATTTAAGAAGGGCGTTTAAAAACTAAAGGGACAGTAGGAAGTGATTCATCACTCACTTGCTTGAACAGAACGCCTCTGGAGTGGCCATACTGGTTTTGTCTAACCAAAAGAGTCAGTGACTGAGGGATGGGGTCAAAGTGCTTCTTTGAAATAATCTCAACCTCTAGATTTTTGAAGCTTCTGAATATATTTATCTAATTAGAGCAGTGGGCTTAGTTGTTTTGTGTCTACCCCAGAAAATAGCAACTAAAGCTGCTCTCAGGCTCCTGCTAACCAGATTCACTAAGCACTCTGCAGAGCTTTGAAGAACTGCAGTGTCCTGGTCCAGCTGAGCAAGTCTCTTCTAGTGGCACTATCTGTAATGGGTGTTGTTAATCCTCGCAAGTCCTAGGATACAGAGACAGTAACCTCTCACATTCAGATCATCACAGGGGACTAGACTCACTGTACCCAGAGTCACCGATCAGCTAACATAGGCTCAAAGCTCTTTGCTGTCTAAAACAACTCCCAAGTCCAAAAGTCCGAACAGTAGAAAGAGTCTTCATGGTTCTCCTCCAGGTTCACTTCAAAGGCATCTTCTTTCTCCCATGTCCCTTCTGAGCTGTTCTACTGGCTATCTGCCAAATTTAATTGGTACATATACACAAATCACCTCTCATCTCTGTTGGGTAAATAGCAATTTCCAAGTAGAGACAAAGTCATAATATTTTGAACACAGGAGAGTGTGACAAGCATTTGGCAGCATGAGCGGACATTAGGACAAACACCATCATGTGTGTACTCCTGGAGGAGACGCTGTCATCATAAGGCTTCAGCCTCATGAAGCACTCACTTATTTAGTGATGGTTCTTTCCTCTGTATCAATAAAGGAAGCATTCCTGTGGGATGCACAAGAATCCTATAAATATAAAAGGTTAACCTGTTTCTACTCAGGACACCAAGACTGAAAAGTCCATGAAAAGGTTCACAAACTTAAAACCAAAAATTTCCTACTAACCCTGGCTATCATGGACTGTATAGTTCCTTGGCTACAGCAGAATTAGACAAACATTAAATTTAAAAAAACAACAAAGAACATCCACCAAGGATGTGAGGTAGAGGGGAGGTGGAAGCTGTAGTCAGGATGTATTATATGAGAAAATTAAAAAATGAATAAATAAGCACCCACTGAGGTGGTAATCTGGGAACCCTTCACCCACCAGGAGCCCTGAAAAGCCTTTAATATCCCCAAAGAGAGAACTAAAACTCAGCAACGTTCACTTTCTACAAAGTACCCCAAAGGCCAGGTACCCGCAGTCAGGGGAGCAATGTGCCTGTGCCCAAGGCCCTGTCAGTCATCACCCACACCCGCACTCCTCTGACACACTAACCTGGGGCTGCTATCTGCAAAGTGGCTCACCTCCTGGGCAGCCTCACCATCAGACTGAGGAAAGGCCAGGAGTTTTACTGAAAAATTACAAGTACCTTCTCCCTGTGCAAAGGGTTCCATCTCTCAAAGATCATTACCAAAATACCAGTCACCCAACTCAGCTCCCAGTTCTGCTACTCACTAACCATGTACCTTCAGAACTATTATATAATGCCCCTCTCCAGCTTGTTCCTTGATCTATAAACCAAGGGGGGAAGTATAAGTGTTACAGCTCTGAAGGGAAAGATATCCTGGCAGTCAGGAGCCAAGGAATACCACAAAGTCACACCGCACAACAAACCTCACACAAGAATCTTACTGGGGCAGTCACAAGAGGGTGGCTGCCTCTGGTGGAGAAAAAAGCAGCAGAGAACGGAGCAGAGGAAGACTTTATACAGGGCTTCTGGGGAGGAGGAGGAGGCAGAGCTTTCCAGGGTGGCCTGGGACTGGTAGGATCTAATGGCCTGATCTTGGACTGTTTTTCTGTAGGGCTGCCTGCATCTCCAGAGGCTGGAAATGTTAGACTAGTCTGGGGGGACTGTCCACTTGCACGCCTTGAGGGGCTTACAGGTAAACTAAACAGGCTAAGTTATTATGCAGATTGAGCACATGAATGGCCAGGCAACAGAAACAAAAACACAACACCCTCCTCACCCCCAACCCCTCTTCCTGGAGTGTTCCCAGGGATGAGGCCTTGTGGGCAGTCTACAAGAAGAATGTCAACAACACAAAGTCACCAGGAAAAGAGTTTCTGAGTGGACCTACCTTTCCCGCATCTACCAGTTCCGCAATTTCATCTAGATATGGACCACTGGCCATAAAGAAGGCCCAGCGGTAATGAACTCCTTGCCAGAAATGCTAAGAGGAAGAAAATAATCATGGTAAGTATATTAAAAAGAAGATCTGACTAATTGCAGCTAACTAAAGACATTTTCTGCATGACCAGGACAAATGAACCAGTTTCCCATATCATACTAATGATACATGATGTGTGCTAAGAACCTTAGCATGGTAACTGACAGAGAGCAGACACTCCATAGTATTTAAAGAATAAGCAAATGAACCAATGCATGTCAACTCAGGCTTCTCCATGTATAAGTGACACAGGAAAACTTTCCTTAAATGACAGTGTGAATGTCTCACATGCTGCACTGCTTACCCAGGAGGAATTAAGGCCTAGATATCCAGGTATTCTCTACTAAAGTTTGCAGGAAAACAAGAGGCACCAAAACTACATTTAAAACTGTTTTAGGAACAAGAGTCACTCTTACATGCTCTCAGGCAAGACACAATCATAATTTTTGTTTCTGACTCCAGGAATAAAGAAGCTTCAAAGACAGGGTATTACATTGCTTTTATACTGGCTGGTCTAATTGATGGTCTGAATACTTTTGTAGTTACTGTGAATGTCAGGCTATCCAATCTTTATAGGATAAAAACCTCTCAACTTGAAGATGAGCAAAAATCTTACACCAGAAGGGTTTCAGTCTATTCTGTATCCATGTATAACTGTTGCTCTCTTTTGCTTCTGAGCAGGATCTCATCCAGGCTGCACTCAACAGTGGTGTCATGGCAGGAGGTGAGTGGGATATTATCAGAACAGCAGTAAGCCAAGCTCCAAGACATCTCAAGCTGGCAGGAGCCCTCGGAGATGGGAAAGGACACTAAGTATCATGCTGCTGTCCTGCCTGCTCCTGCACAAGGGCAAAGTGAGAGCAGAATGTTCACTGAGGCCAGTCTTGGCTCAACAATCCCTGAGTTCAGATTCTGCCATGCAACCTGCAGGGCTGGGAGTCTATTTGATCATAGCTCTTGAGAAAAGCTTCTTAAACTGTGGAGTCATGCAACTGAATGAAAAACCTAATAGTAAAAGGCACTGTACAGCTTATGTGGCTAGACACTGATGCCCTGAGACGCCCCCAGCACAGGTCCCAGGAAATGGCAAGCACAGAAGACCTGTTCATAAGGTCTGCTGTGGCTTCCAGGACTACAGTAAAAACATTCTGGTAACTGTTTGGGGCATTGAAAGGGGAACTAAAATGGTCACAACCGCCACATCTGAAGTCCCTCATAACACAGTCCCTTATACATGAGGTAGAAACGTTAACTAAGGCCTGCTGCTGACCTCATGCAACAGTAGATATTCTGTGGTCCCAAGACTGAAGCTCTCTCACCTTTAGAGGTCTTTGGGCTTCAGAAATCTTAAGGAAACTGTACTTTTATTTAGAGGCTATGAGTACTGGTGGAACCAGTATGCCTTTGCTGGGATTATATCACTCCGTCTCAACATTTCATATCTCTGGTGAACTGAAAGCCTCCAAACTCCTGTCACATAAACAGCAGCTGTGTTTTAAGACTGGTGAGAAAGAAAACCATCAGGAAGAGGCAGGAAGGAAACAGAAGGTGAATGAGATGCATCAAGAGAAGGCTGGCATGACGAAGCCCTTGACGACCGAGGCCTTGTGCCACTCTTCATGTGAATTATCATATCTAATGCTTATAGCAGTGCAGTAAATTACAGATTAGCAAGCTTAACTTATGGGCAAAGACACTGGGCCTAGAAATAGTACATAATATACACAGAGCCACACAGCAACTCAATAGAGGTCAGAATTTAAGCCCTGCAGTCTGAGTCTAGAGACCATGCTGGCAGCCACTGAGGCAAGCTGCCTCTATGAGAAGAGAAAGTGGCCAGGTGGCAAACCAATTCCCAGCAGTAAGATCCCACCCATCAAGATTTGCCTTCCTACCTTTAATGTCTTGGCACCCATGGTGACTCCTGTCTGCAACATGCCATCAGCAATGCCCAGTTTGTCCATGTTTAGGAGGAAAGGAGTCACCAGCGTCACATACGTGGCTCCTGACCACTTCTTGAGAAAATTTAGAGCCCATGTCTCAGTGGAACCACCAACATTATCAAGGATAAAGTCAAACCTGGAGGGAAAGAACCCAATAAAAACATTTTGCTAGCCTCTGCACTGGGTCAGATCCTCTTTCACTTCATTGCCAGTCAGTTACAAGAAGTACTCAGTAAGAGCGTGTGTGCACATGCGCGCGCGTGCACACACACACATGTACATATGCACACACACACACACACACACACACACACACACACACACACACACACTATGCGGCACTCCATCATCTCAGAGGGGTGGCTGAGAGAGGATGGCCACAGAGGCACATTCACTCACATCTATACCTTTTCCCCCCTCAATGTTAAAATGCAATTAATTTCTTATTATAAGTTTTTTATATCTTATACCTTAAGAAAGACTTAAGCAAGTGGTTCTCAATCAGGGGCGATTTGGGTTAAGATAAAGAGAACAGATTCTCACATCAAGAAAGTACTCAGCTTAAAGTATAAGTCAGTGAAAAACTTAGGGTTATTTAGGTTGAGGAACCCTGACATCAGCTTTGAAGATGACTATGAAACTGTCCTTTTAAATATCATCAATGTATTTTTCAGTATACATGACACCTTGAAAGAAAAGTATACAAAGTGTTTTCCTGTAAAAAATGATTTGCTTTTATCCTCCTCTACAGTCAGAAATGTATTCTCTTTACCTTCACCCTCCTCTTAACCGTCAGTGCTACTCAGACATATCTGGCCCCCAAACTGTCTAATAGAATCCACATGACTGACAGATATTCAAATCTCTAAATCGAACCTAATACTACTATACTCACTGTTCTGCACTCAAAAGGGATAGAAACTCACAAAAGCTTTTCATCACTTTCAAAAACAAACTTCTATTTAGAAAATGCATGTGTATAAATTAATTAAATCAACAGGTGAATTCCTCTTTGATGAAGTTTTTCCCCTTCTAAATTATCTGCAGGAAGTTAAACATCAAAGCTTCTAAGATAGCTTTGGCAAGCTTCAAGAACCAAGTCTTTCATGGACCAGAACCACTAAAGAAAACCCTTTAGTTCCTGGGAAAATTGATGCTGCTCAGCTGGAGCTAAGAAATTAGCAGTGATTAAGAAAAGACCAACATCACTGAGGTGAACTCTTCTGGGAAGTGTCTCCTGAGAGTCAGGGAAGAGAAGCTGTGTTCCAGAGGTGGCCAAGCTTGTGTGTCACACTGGCAGCTGAACTTGGCAATGTATAAGAATCACCCAGTTGGTACTGGGTTTGAAAGCATGAAGGGGTCGTGAAAAGCAGGTGATGCTTAGCACGTTGAGAGGCCAGGCAAGGCCATCGGTGAAGATGCAGCCTCAATAGCAGCTGAAGGCCCAGCACTGAAGAAATCATGCAGAGGAGCTGAGGCTGGGCAGCATGAGGAGAGCCTATACAAGGCCACTGGTGAAAGAGCAGCCTAGTTATAGCAGAAGATCCCACCACCATAGGATGACCTCCAAGAACAGCAGTGGTGGAGTAGAGCCAGTCCCAGCATAGAAAATAAGCTATGTGAGTTGCAGAAAGAAGGTAGAGCCAGGGAAATGCCCTAAGCCCCTGGAAGGAGCCCAGAAGATGGTGAGGGAATCCAGATATTGCACAATGAGTTATTTATACTGTCAGAGTTTCATTTGTCCAGGTTCTGACTGTGCCCTGGTTCTTCCCTCTTGAAGTGAGAAAATATATTTTATTTATTTTTTTACTGTATAGAAGCCCATAGTAGGAAGACTTTAAGCTTAAGAGAGAGAGAGACAAAGACAGAGAGAGAGAGAGATTGATTGATTGATTGATTGATTTTGGACTTTTACAGATGAGATTTTAAAACGACTAGATATTTTTAAAGAGACAACTTTTGAAGTGTTTGAGCTTATAAGGCTGTGGGATTTTTTTTTTAAATAAAGCTTGTAAAATGCTTTCTATTGTGATCTCTTTATTAACATGTGATTTTGGAGACAAACCAGAAAGGAAAGGTTGTGTCTTAACAGCGATGTGTTCCTGTGTCAAGTTGATGAGGGGTCAGTTGTGCTGGCTGGTTTATGTGAATCTGACATGATAGAGTAATAAAAAGGAGAGAGGTTTAACTGAGGAACCACCTCCATAAGCCCTGGCTGTAGGCATTTTCCTAATTAGTGACTGACAGGGAGGCCACAATCATTGTAGGTGCTCCATCCCTGGGCTGGGTGGTCCTGGGTTCTATAAGAAAGCAGACTGAGCAAACCACAGGGAGTAAAGCAGAAAGCAGCATCCTCCATGGCCTCTGCATCAGCTCCTGCCTCCAGGTTCCTGCCCTGACTTCCTTTGATGAAGAACAGTGACATGATAGCATAGGCCAAGTAAACCCTTTCCTCCCCAGGTTGCTGTGGTCATGGTGTTTTGTCCCACAGTAATCCTGACTAGAACAGGCATGAGGCACTAGTCGTTGCTAAGTGGAATATAAGTCTGGACAGGAGGATGTGTCTGGCTCACCAGCACCCAGTGTCCAGAGTGATGCCAACAAGAGCTGAAGTGCTATAAAGGGTGGAATACATGGCTTTGGCTGGCTGTTGTGCCGCCACTGCAGACAAGAAAGAGGGCCTGTGCTTTCAGCCTTTGACACTGCACATTTAGTCAGGGTAGCCAAGAGTAACTGATTTAGAAAATGGATTTTAAAAACCTTTGAAATTGTGGTCCAATATCTGTGAGCTATACTTTCAGCTTCAGTTTTTGTCTCAGCTAAAAGAGATCAAATTAACAGACGGGCCATAGGCAAGAGCAACAAGGCTTGGGAGAATCCCCCAGAACATCCATTCGATCTGGTACCTTACGCCAAACCACAGGCTGGCTTTCAGGCATTCTGTATAGACCACACTGCTCCCTGCCAGAATTTATTCTTATCTTGTGTTTCTTATGCCCTTATTGAGCCAAAATACTGAAATGTGTCTAGGAATGATCACATGGCTTCATGCTCTCTTCTCTGTTCTTCCTGTGATGATGCCACAATACAGTTCTCAATCTTGTTGCTTAAAATCATCAGACCATGTATAAAATATCACTTCCAAAGTACATACCACGTGGAAATGAATCCAAATGACAAGAAATGTTTTTACAGTCTTCCAGAAGATTCCGGCAAGACTGTGAAGCCACTGAGCACCTCGGACCTGCACACTCAACTGTACTTGTGCCCTCCCTCCCAACAGAAGCATGCTTCTCCTACTTACAATTTGAAGGACTTCAATTGCTCTTCCACACTTCCCGACGTGTAATCAATGACTTCATCTGCTCCAAGGTTCCTTACAAGTGCACTGGCATCTTGAGAACACACTGCTGTCACATGGGCACCCCATGCTTTCATTATCTGCCAAGGAAAGGGGGAGAAGAGGAGAAAGTAGAAAAACTGCATTCTTAAAAAGAAAAAGTTGGCACCAGGTGTATACCTATGAGAGTAATTTCTAGAGAATTCTAAGTCCTCGTATTACCAAGAGCTGTAGGAGGCTACCTATTAGATAGAGCCGGTTAAAAGGCTAAAACTTGCTTGTCAGGAAAACACCACTAGACCTCATCATCTATAGGCAGGACCACCTTTCTGTCTTGAAGTTTTTGCTGTGCCCCACCAGGATCAGGAAAGACAGGAGAGGCACAAGCTTCAGATTCAGCTCCTTTAACAACAAAGAAAAAATAGCAGAGAGAAAAGGGAAACAGGCTTCACAGACTGTCAGGAAGTGGACTTAGGCCAAAGCACCCAGAACAGCTCTGTCTGCAATCAGGTGGTGCATCACATTACTGGGCCATGGGCAGATCCACAAAGTGCCAGCCAGCAAGCACAAAGACCTGAGTTCAGATCCCAGAAGCATGTAAGAAGTCAGGCATGGCAGCACATACCTAGAGGGTCTCTGGGGCTTTTTAGCTGGCTAGTCAGTGAACTCCAGCTTGACAGATCTTGTCTCAAAAACCAAGATGGAGAGTGATCAGAGAAACAGTGTCCATCTCTGGCCTCCACATGTACTCACACACACAAAGGCATATCCAGAAGCATACACAGTGATCAGCTATTAGATGCAAAGTTATTAAGAAAAAATGGACATTTTAGTTTTAGAACACAAATTGGGTCTTCTCCTTTGGAGTAAGAAAGCCTAGGCAAATGGTCTCTTGGTTTTAAAATGCAAGTAACATATTTAAAAAAAATAATCATAAGAGCACATAATTCTAATGTTATTCAGGTTTAGTATCTGAAATCACTTCCAAACCTGATATACTTCTTCTAAAATGTCAACTTCATAGAGTTAAAAGGGGACTGTTTCCAGTCAGGAAAGACACTTCAAATTTATCAAGAAATTTGTATTGATATAGACCGAACCAAGTATGGTGACACATACATGTAATCTCAGCACTTTGGGACATACAGCCAAAGGATCAGAAACTCAAGGTCATTCTCAGCCATACAGAGTGTTGTTCAAGCTCAGTCTATGACGCATGGGACCATATCTCAAAACAACAGCAAAACATTTCCCAGGTTTCAAATAACCTGAAAATTTGAAGAAATTGAACCACTGAGGGAGGTTAACATATATAGTTTATTAGGTTTGTGGGCTGCAGACAGCAATCTGGGGTAAAGGAATATATTGCTTTCAACAGCATCAAAGTCACAGGGTGGAATCTAAAATGACCACCTTTCCTGTAAATATACCTAAGACACTGTTGAGAAAATGAAATGCTATGCTAAAGACCTGCATCTATTACACACTTTTCTTCAAAGATTTGTATTTACTTTATGCATATGAGTGTTTGTCGGGTGAGTGAGTGTGTGTGTGTGTGTGTGTGTGTGTGTGTGTGTGTGTATCACATGTATACATGGTGTATACATGGTCCCTGCAGAGGCCAGATGGGGGTACTGAATCACAAGACCATAATTACAGACAATTGTGTGCTGCCACAGGGTGCAGGGAACTGAACCCCAGTCTCTGAAGAACAACCAGCAACTCCTGCTCCTGACCACTGAGCCACCCCTCCTGCTCCTGACCACTGAGCCATCCCTCCATCCTTTTTTTAAAAATAGCATTAAGTCCTCAGAAAGAATCTACCATGTGACAAAACAGTTCAACCCTTTCCCTCTTAATGTCTAGCTTTTCCTGACCCACTTATACTGTCTAGCTATCTTTGACTATTAATAAAATGTTTAGTAAAGAAGTTTTCTGCAAACAAAGTACAAATACTGAAGGCACTTAGAAGGCAGAAGCACTCAGATGGAGAAACAGAATACCTGTAGCCATGCAAAGGTTTTCTTTTCGTCCTGTCTCTACACAAGCCCCTCTCTCAGCCACCTCCTTTATAAGTCACCATTAGCTTGATTTTTTACAGTAATCAATTCCTGACATCTAAAAAAAATCATCTACCAAATATGCATTCCTCTCAGTCAATTATTTTGGTGGTGTTCATTTTTTTAAATGGGGGAAGGTCTTTTAAGTCACAGGCTACTGTTCTATCCCTTTGTTCTACAATTTATCTGTAGAAGGATCCAGGCATTTGCCCTGCAGAATTGCCCTACAGTTGGGAACTTCTGTTTGCACGAGGGCAGCTCTCCATGTTGCTGTGTTCTCGGCCCTTTATGCACCTTGGGAGTTGGCCATGAGACTGGGTGAGGCAGAGTTTCAGTCTCTTTAGAAAACCATGGATAGTGAGCCTCTGACAAGCTCAGGGTCTAGGCCTGTCCACTGCTGGCTGCAAAGCAGTAATGCTCAAATCCTATTACTTTTCATTTAGTAGTTGTAATTAATAAGCACCCCCTCAAATACTATATGGTATACAGTTAATTAAAAAATGCTAAGACAGCATATCACTGTGAGTATGGGGCAGCCTAGTCTACAAAGCAAGTTCCAGGACAGCCAGAGCTATGTAGAGAAACCCTGTCTCAAAACACCAAAAACAGGACCAAAACTGTGGCTATATATACATGATAATAGGTCCCTTATCTAACAAGCACAAGGAATAGAACAATGCAGGCATATTTAATTATTTCCCTTTATCAACTGTTCCTCATCAACTTCCAAAAGCAATCACTTTTCAAAAAAACAATAAACTTGTGGATTTAAATATCTTTATATGGATTCAGGCTACTGTAATCATTACAAAGACTGCCGCAGTTTCTCTAAGATGGCTCTCAACTCTGGCACTGACCTGAAGGTTTGATGAGTGAAATGCAGGCACACTCAGATTGTGAACCTCCGAGAGGCTCTGCATTCTTTCAGTGAGAAGTGACACAGCAGGAGGTCCACACATTCATACACTCCTGAGCTCTTACTGATAAGCACAGCCCAAGTGGGAGAGGCAGGAAGAGAGCTTGGAGGCATAGCTCGGCATGCGAGATGCTGAGTCCAAGCCCTGGAGCCATCTCCAAAATACTGAACAGTTACATACAACTCAGGCCTGTGATGCTTGCTTTGTGATAACTTGTTAAACTCTACATTTATGCCACATGTACTTTTTCTGAGTGCTATTTCACAACAAAAAATTTAAAAATATTTTTAAAATGTATGTACACATACGTCTATATGAGTACATGGCATGTGTGCAGGTATCCAAGGAGGCCAACTACTTCTTGCATTCTTACTCATAACAACCATTAAAACGAGTGACAATCACCCAAACTAAACCAGAAGCCCTGGGATAGCTCAGCGCCACAGACAATCATGGACTGAAACCTCCGAGATGGTTAAGGTAAGCCTTTGCTTTTTAGTAAGCTGACTGTCTCGGGTATGTAGCGGCAGTAGAGCCACTACGGTTTGGTTCTCTATGTGCTTGCCAGCACATGGTTCTTGTTTTTATTTTTCTAATTACAAGCACCCTCATGTATTTTGTTTCCTTAAGACAGATCTCAGTACATACCTTTGGATGACCTGAAACTAGAGATCTCCTGCCTCAGCTTTCCGAGTGCTGGGGTTAAAGCATTACCAGCATGCGTGACATCTTTTCTGCTTGAAGATGTTATTGTCGTTTGTTGTTTAGGAACAAGTTCTTTATGTAGCATGGAGATCAGACCATTATCAGATCAATGACTTATAAATACTCCCATGGTATGTGTGACAGAATGCTGACTGCCAGCCTGACAGGACCTAGACTCACCTAGGAGACAAGCCTCTGAGCATGCCTGTGAGAGACTATCTAGATCAGGTTAGCTGGACTAGGAAGACCCACCTTAAATGTGGTGGTGCTGATTTCCTGGGCTGGGAAAAAAAAGGAAACCAGGTGAACACCAGCATCCATGGCACTCTGCAGGTCCCCCAAATCCTGCTGCCCCCAAATCCTGCTGCCTGACTGTGTGCCAAAGTCCTTCCTTTCCTTTTAAAGTACTTTTTGCACATAGTTTGCCACAGCCACAAGGAAAGTAGCTAAGACACAGGGATGCTTTTTTAAAAAATCTCCTTGATAGTGCCCTTTGATGTATCAAGATTTTTAACTTGAAAAAGTTGAACTTACTTGCTTTTTAAGTCTATTTCTTATGTTTTTAGTGTCACATCTAAGAATCTGTTGCCAAATCTGAGGGGATGAATATTTATAGCTGGTTTCTTCTGAAATTTTTTTTAAATATTTCTTTTTTATTTTATGTGAATTGGTGTTATGCCTGCATGTATAACAGTATAAGGGTGTCAGATCTCAGAATTACAGACAGTTGTTAGCTGCCATGTGGATGTTGGGAATCGAAGTCAGGGAAAAGAACAGTCAGTGCTCTTCAGCCCTCTTCTGAAAATTTTATGGTAGTACTCTTACATTTAACTCTGATTCACCTTGATTAATTTTTGTGTATTATGTAAGGTAAAGATCTAATTCCCTTCTTTTGTAGGTGGACACCAAGTTGTTTCATCATCTGTTGGAAGGACACTTCCCCTCAGTTCTCTACTTTTCCTCCTTATTTAAAATAAAATGATGAGGTCAGAGCAATGGCTCATCAGTTAAGAACACCGGCTGCTCTTCCACAGGATCCTACATTAATCACCAGCTCGTAACCCTTACACCTCCAACCTTAGGGGATCTAACACCCTCTTCTGGTGTCTCTGGGCACCTGTCCACACACAGCATACACTCACACAGACACACGGACTCATAAAAAGCAAAACTGACACACACATACGGATTTGTCTCTGGACAGTTAATTTTTTCCCATCATGCCCCTGTGTTCTCGCCCTCCCTCGCTCACTTTCTAATGCTGTTTGCTGCCAACCTGCAAACGTTCGTCACAGTCACCACCACGGCCTTCCTTCCAAAGGGTTTGCTTTACACACTCAGACTTTCCAGGCTAAGAGACTGGAAAGGCTAATGTTTCCTTAGAACAATGTTCATTTGGGTCACTAAAATTAAAAGGCATTTACTAGATGCCCTAGTTTTTTGTTACTGTGTTAAAACACTGACCAAAACCAAAAGTATTTTAGTAAAGTATTTCAGCTTATATACTATAGTCTATTATCAAGGAAGTCAAGGCAGGAGCTGATGAAGAGGCCATGGAGGATGCTGCTCACTGGCTTGTTCTCTGTGGCTCGCTCAGCTTTTCTGTACCACCGAGATCACATGCCCAGGGATGGCTAGGCCCTCCCACACCAAACATTAATCAAGAGAGTGCTCCACAGACATGCTCACAAGCTAATTTGATGGAGAAAATTCCTTAATTGAAGTTTCCTCTTCCCAGGTAACTATTTCAAGCTGACAAAATATGCAGCACACTGAACCCACTCTTGTAGGAAAATTAATTTATAATATACAAACTTATAACTTCATAGAAACAAAGTCTTCCTAGTCACAAGATTTTAAAAGTTTTTTACCTGAATCGCAAAAGTGCCAACTCCACCTGACGCACCCAAGATTAAAGCACTGCAATTGAAAATGAAACAGCCTGTGAGAATTTTAGGCAGACATACTGCTAAGCAGAACTTTTAAAGATGTGACCTCCTTGGTGGTAAACAATCCCCAGAGCAAATACAGTGATTCACCTTTCTAAGAATGAATTACACAGACTTCACCAAGAAACTGAATTCAAATACTTAAAACATTTTACAAACTGTTAACTAAATCACAAATATTAGCATGCTAACAGTCTCCTTCTGCTGTAGCTTGGATGGTACTTTGTAACTCTGCTTGACAATTTCTCTAGGCTACAGTTACTACACTTCCTCCAGAAGAATTCCTCCTAGAGGTGCTGGTTAGTGCAGTTCTCACAGAAACATCACATTCCTGACCACATTCCTGCTTGTGTTCAGGCATGTCCTAAGCTCTTCAACTGTCAGAGATGGGGCTCTCATCCTCTGTATGATTTCCTGTGGAAGCGGACACCTGTGTCCTGTTAACACAGGCACCCAAGCTCCAGGCTCTTACCACATTTGCTCAGTGCCCTCCTGCCACTAGGGACAGGGGCCTGGGTCTGGAGCCTGTGGATTGTGGAGTAGAGGTAAGAAGGATGGGAGAGGGGCAGAGCCTGAGCCTCAACACAATGCAAGGCCAGGTGTGCATAGGACACAGACCTACCATCCATTCCCAAAGAAGTCTGTGATCTGAAAGAGAATCAGTGGTCAAAACTCACAGCATAGGGCAGGCCAGTGGGTTGAGTGGGTAAAAGTGCTTGATGTGAAAGCCTGACCACCTGAGTTCAACCACTGGAACCCACAGGGGAAGGGAGAACCGACTCCTGAGAGGTGCCTTGAGTCCATACATGTGCTATGGTGCATGTATGCACACATACACACACACACACACACACACACACACAGAGAGAGAGAGAGAGAGAGAGAGAGAGAGAGAATAAAAAATTCAAAAGAATCATCGCTTTGCTTTGCATAATTTTACATTTTATTCTTGAATGAACTGCCCTCTTGGGCTGCATGGTTCCCAAGGTCTAGGAAACTGTACTGGTCTGCAATGTGAGCTGTGTTAGAACAGAGTGGAGGGACACTGACTGCATGATGGTTGTCTGGTACCTGGTCCTACAGTAACTATTATGGGAGACAGTTTTATGAACAGTCTCAGTGCCCACGGAAAACAGTCTTCTGAGACTGAGCAGTGGGCGGCTGCTTGTCTGCCCATCGTTCCATAACTGCTACTTATGGCCCTTTTCTTCACTGCCAGACAGTGGAGAATTTCACCACCTACCGCTAACCAGTGACTGAACCTGAGAATATGCTCTCCATCTATAATCTTAACCCTAGTTTCATTTTTCCTGTTCCTCACTCGAATCACTGCGGCTGATTATTATCATCTGTCATATGTTAAAAGTTATTACTATAATTTCCAAGCCAGCTGTTCTCTTTGAAATACCACTAAGTATAATTAAAAGAAGTCTCTGTGCAAATCAACTGCTACTCACAAAACTATCAACAGCCAAGACAAGAAGAAACTCTGGAGATTCCAGAGTCTCACTACTCCAAACTTCAATCTCAGACTTTATAGCCTTAGTACTTCCTCAGTGAGAAAGTACCTCACGGCGGAGCTGGTGGCACACCTAGAAGCTAGCTCTCAGGAGGCCAAGGCTGGATAGACTACAAGCCCAAAGCCCGCGTGGGCAACCCAGTGACACCCTGTCTCAAACCAAACTAAGCAAAGAAAATCTGTCATACAGATAGCTAACAATTCACCCACAGAAGGCTTGACCCTGACTTATTGCTCATTATCTAAATTACTCAAATTCTCCTTCAATTTAAGCTTCTCTTTCATCTATATTAAGACTGGGCGGGGGGGGAGGACACGGGACGGGGGGACGACAGGGGGACGGGGGGACACAGGCATTTTATCAAGTTTTTAGTTGTCTAAGACCTGCCAATTTTTTGAGTCAAGAGGCTATATGGTAAAGAAAATGCCCTTCTGGTGGTTTAAGAATATAATCCAGATGTATTCACTCATTAGTAGACTTTAAACAAAAAAAGCTAAAAGCAAAGGATGTCCAAGCTGCAACCACAACCACTGAACAGCTTGGGATCTGAAACACCTTGGACTGGCACCTTGGAGCTCATTCCCTCCAGAGGAACACTTGAGCCAGTTTTGATGTGGGGATGAGGAAAGCAGATTTGCCTAGAATGGATGCTGAACTAAGCACCTTGGGACCTTGGGACGTCCTGCCCTTGCTGAGGAGAAGATGAGGAGATGGGGAGAAGAGAGAGTGACTGGAAGGGGAAGGAGGGGGGGGGGAATTTGAACAAGGGTATACATAGATAAAAAATATGACTTTATTCATTAAAAAAACAGAATATAATCCTAGGGAAACTGCAGGTGAGTGGCCATTATTCTTAGAATCACTGGCATTACCCTGTACCTGGTGGATTTGTCTGCTTTTTGTTTTGTCTCTGTATAAGTGGATGGGGACAAGGCATTGCATGCATGGGGATAAAGGAGAAGCTCTCATCAGATGGAGAGCCTGCCACCTCTGGTTCAGTGGAGGCTCCTGTCTCTACTTCAAAGGCGCTGACAACAGAGACCTCCTATCACACCCTGCGATAGCCAAATTATCAGGATTCGACTTCATAAAAACCATCTCATCCCCATCTCATCTTACAAGCTGCGAGGTAATTGCTGCCACCTAAAAGAGGGGATCGCCTGGCTGCCTGACAGACTGCATTGCAGTTTCTTCCATCAAAGGAAAGTTTGAAATTCATTTCTAGGGGGCTGGAGACATGGCTATTCTTCCAGAGAACCAGAGCTCAATTCCCAGCATCCACATGGCATCTCACAACTATAAATCTAGTTCCAGGGGATCTGACACCTTCACACAGACATACATGCAAGCAAAACTTCAATGCATGTAATATAAAAATAAATAAGTCACTAAATAAATGTTAAAAGACTAGTTTCTCCCAGAGAAGACAGGATTCAGAGGATACCAACTATAATGGCTGCCTGGGGACCCACCTGCCACACACTTCTGGCCCCTTCCTGTCAGCTTGTCTCTTCCCCATAACCCTTAATGCAAAGCAGCTTCATTTCCTAAATAGCAGCAGAATTATCTCAACAGTCAAGGAGAGCTTGAGAACTAGATTCAGCAACCCGTGTCAGTTCCCAATGCTGCCACCTGAGGGCACCCCCAATGTGCAAAAGGCCAAGGAGCAGACTCAAGAAGTGCTGGAGATACTTGGGACACTATTTTCTCTTCAGCAGGGTCAAGCATGGCCCATTCTTTTTTTGTTTTGTTTTGTTTTGTTTTCCAAACCAAGTAAATCTCCAAAAGGGCAGCAGGCAAAATGCTGACTGCTCCTGTGGCTAATCTATAAAGTACCTCCAGCCTAAGGCAACGCAGCAGCTACCTCCCTCACAGCTCCATTTTCTGACCTTGTTTGTTATAATGGCCTCACTACACATGCAAATCCAGCTGAAGCTGGACCCTTGGCACAGTGAAGAAAAGTGTGCTGTTTGCTGGGTTATATCAGGGGTTCCCAGGCTTCCTGATGCTTCAACCCTCTAACATAGCTCATGTTGTGCTGATCCCCAACTATAAAATTGTTTTAGTTGCTACTTCATAACCGTAATTTTGCTACTGTTATGATTTGTGATGTAAATAAATAAAGAGACAGAAGTTTGTCAAAGATGTTGCAACCCACAGGTTGAGAATAGATCAGTTTATATAGAACCAGCCTGGGAAATGTTAAGAGTTGCGGGAGTGAGCACTTTAATTCAAAACTGTCCAGGCTTTGTACATGGCCATTCACTTCCTAGTCCACACAGCTTACTCTGAAGATTCTGAGGACTGTACAGAGCTAGAAAACATGAGAAAGTATGAATAATTATTATAATGCTATATAGTCTTCTTTGTTGTTGAGACAGGGTAGTGGGTAGCCCAAGCTGGCCTCAAACTTGCTCTGTAGCTGAAGGTGGTCTTGAACTCCTGATCCTCCTATCTCAGCCTTCAGAACACTGGAATGGCAGGCATGAGCCACCAATTCTTGCTGTCATTTTTGTTTAATGTCTGAAGTCCCTCTGAGTAAGCATGAAGATGCTAACGGAGTGGTGGTTTCTCTGGAGAGAAGGCTCAGCCGTGAAGAATACCTGCTGCTCTTCCAGAGGACCAGTGTCCATGTCAGTAGCCTCAATTACCCTAATTCCAGCTCCAGGGGATCAGTCAGACACACATGCACACACACAGACACACACACACAGACACAGACACAGACACACACACACACACACACACACACACACACACACACACGCACGCACACTCGAGACTTGGCTGGGAAGATGACTTAGACTCAGTGTTCTCCTCGTAGTCACAGTCTCGCATTCTGAGATCTAGTTATCAACTGTGACCCCAAAGCAGAAAATTCACAATTACAGAAATAAATAATTTCTAAGTTTTAATTAACTTTAACTAGAGCACACTGATAGAATTGTTCTATTTCATCTGCAGATTCAGAATCCATTGGGAATTTATGTCTTCACAGTTAAGAGGAACTGTTGTACATTTGCTTTAGATTTAGTGAGAACCACACATTCTGTATGTTGTTCCTAGTCATTGCTGCATAGAAATAAGTTCTTGCTAGCTGTTCTGGCTTAATAATGCCTTCAAGTCAGAGATAATAGTGTAGGCCTGCAATTCCAACACTCAGGAACCTGAGAAGACCAATTGTTCAAAGTCAGCCTAGGATACATTTTAAAAAAACCTACTAGACTGGCAAGGTAGCTCAGCAGCTGAGACCTGAGTTTGATCCCTAGAGGCCACACAGTGGAAGGAAAAAATCCTCTGACCTCTGTACATGTGTACATACTGTGTACTGCTGTGGGATTATGCTTTTGTCCAC
Organism: Sigmodon hispidus; assembly: GCA_004025045.1. Lineage (NCBI taxonomy): Eukaryota > Metazoa > Chordata > Mammalia > Rodentia > Cricetidae > Sigmodon > Sigmodon hispidus. The sequence continues at coordinate 35,390 of PVIH01012951.1, read as the reverse complement.
TGTAAGTATTTGTCCCTCCTATTGGTTTAACAAAGTGCTAATTGGCCAGAAGGCAGACAGGAAATATGGATGGGGCTACCAAACCAAGAGAACTCTGGGAAGAGGAAAGACAGAGACAGATGGCAGACAGCAAGATACAAAGGAAGCGGGATGAGAATGCTGCTCTGAGAAAAGGTGCCAAGCCACATGGCTAAACAAGATAAGAATCATGGGTTAGTTTAAGAGTAAGAGTTAGCAAGTTATATGCCTGAGCCATAGACCAAACAGCATGTAATTACTATAAGACTTTATGTGATTATTTGGGCCTGTGGTCCAGACCTCGGGGATAGGGTGGGCCAGGAACTTCTACTGTATAACTCATCAGCCACACCCATGAGATGGCTTTGCTGGTAGAGACGTTTGCTGCCGACCCCAGGACCACGGTGGAAGGAGAACGGGCTGCTGCAAGTTGTCCTGAGACTTCCATGCGCTGCTGTGCACCTGTTTATCCACAAACACACATGCGCACACAAATACATACAGATAAAATGTTTAATGCAGGGGAAGAGCCAATGCGAGTTGGTTTGCTTTCCACAAGTTGAGTTTGATACACAAAGGAAAGAGAGTCAGCTGAGTTCAGTGGAGAGGCTAGAGAAAGAACATTACCAAGCCCTAAAGTCAGCTGGCAGTAAATAAGACAACCCTGGCGTGGGAGACCTGAAAATGACAGCAAGAGAAGGGCTAGCAGAGAGGAAGGAGAGGCAGGAGGATCACTCCATTTGGGCTCTTGATCCCACGAGGACAGCTGTAGGTGAATGGCAAGACTCAGGAAATCAAGGCAGTCAGGAGTCATGACTTCTAACCTCAAAGTCAGCAGCCCAGGCGATCCAGAGCTAATCTGTAAGGCACAAACTGTCAAGGAGGCTTCCCAGGCCTCCACTCCCAGGAAAGAAGCCAGAAATAGGGCCAGATTTGTTTGTTTCACACTGGCCAGGCCCAAGCCTGTCCTCACCCAGCCACACAATTCCAATGCAAGAGTTTCTGGGCTTGCTTGCTTCTTGCTTTTCCTGGTAGAAATGCAACCAGGTCAGGGTCAAATGCAGAGGAAAACTCAAAGCTCACAGGAGTGGCAGAAGCCGAGTGGAAAGAACAGGGTGATACACTGAAGAACCAACAATAGGAAACACTACAAAGAAGGCAGCTCACAAGCAGTACTAGGTGGGCATTTTAATTTCAGTATAAGCATATTGCTGTGTGTTTGGGGGTGTGGAGTGAATTTTTTTTTTTTTAATTTCTGCCTGTCTAATTCTATAAACAGAATTAGAAACCTAATTTAAATTACCTGACAAAATTCCCCTGATAAAGATTCTAATCTCAAAAAACAAAGAAAAGTATTTCCATTCAATAATGTAGTGAGTTTCAAAGTGGGCACAATTTAAAAGTAAAATTTATTTTGTGGAGGGGGTACAGTTTAATCTCTAATGCTTTCTAATACTTCTGCCAAAAATAGTTAAGCACAATTTTCCCAAGCAAGACATGAATTTTGAGCAGAATAGGAATACTCAAGTGTGCCCACAGCCCTACCAATTAATAGCACCATTAAATTGTACCATATTTTAAAAATGAGGTGCAACAAGTTTATAACTTGGAGTTTGCAGGGAGGAATATGTGTACGGTCCAAGGTCTTTATCATCATTCCCCCCCCCCCCGCCCCTCTTCTGTTTACAGTATTTTAGGTTCTCCCATCTCCTGTGATTGCCACAGATAAGCAATTGGAAAGGTGGGGCTGTTATTGTACTTCACATGTAATCATTTCATCAGGCTGACATTTCCGGGGCCATCAAATGCCAACTGCTACAGTTCCAATGTTTGTAACGTGTCCCTCCAGGACTCAGATACTGAGATCTTAACCCCAAGTGAAGGGACAGGCAGTATTTGGGTCCCATGGGCAGAGGCCTCCTGAGTAGTCTTTCTGAAGGTCCTCCCAAGGATCTTGGCCTTTTCAGCATGTGGAAATAAGCAAGAAGCACTGTCTGGACACCAGAAGTTGGCCCTCTCCAGACATCAAATCAAGACTGCCAGGATCTTGACCTTGAACTTCTAGACTTCAAAAGTATGAGAAATAAATTTAGGTTTCTGTCTTTATAAACCACCACTTCATGGGATTTTGTTCTAGAAGGGTGAAGGGAACAAGGCACCAGGCTCTCACTATTGACCACGACACAAGCGTCCTCCACTATGCACGTGAAAAGAGGTCCCTGATGTCAATTACTGAGGCTTTTCAATGCCTTTCACCCTTGTTTAGTTCTCACAGGGCTACATCAATTAACAAACTCAATCTACTATCATATGTAATGGCCTGGGGCTCACAAGGTGGATCATGGGATGAAGGTGCTTGTCACCAAATCTGACAAACTGAGTTTGTTACCCAGAACCCATGTGGTGGAGAGAAGCAATCTCCACTTCTATATACAAGGTATGCTATGCACATAACCACACACAAAGTAAGTTAAACAAAATGTAATTTAAATTCTGCTCAAAATTTTAAAATATATAATGACCTTACAAGGCATAGAATGACCCCACATCTGAAAGTTCTGCTCACAGCTTAGTTGAGACCACAAACAGCATGTGGCCACTTGGTAAGTTCAGAGCAGAGTAGAGAGCAAAACCCGGGGTTACAATTCCTCAGAACCAGGTTTCATCAGCCAGTAACAGTGAACCAAATAATTACAAGTCAACAGCAAACTGGGCACTTGCAGTGATGAACCTAAGGAAAAGCAGTGAACCTCAGTGTTTGTGCCTACATTGCTTTTACAATATATTAAAACATACTCAGAGACCCCCCAAACCAAAAGGACCAAGAGGCCTGTAGCCATACATGCGCACAGCCACACACACCGGCAGGCAGGCACAGTGAGCCCAGGGTTTTAAAGGAAAGGGAACAAAAGGGTATAAAACTCTGGAAGATTTCTGCAGCCTCGTAAGAAAGTAAGTCTGTGATCAAATGTATTCAGTTTAAACTATGTTTGACCAAAACCAGCAAACTTTGAAAAAGATAACTTACGAAAACTTAAAAAAAACACGGTTGTCCTTTAGAATAAGTATTTGTCTTTAATTCTGAGATAAATGGGAGTACTTTATCAGACTAACAGCCTTTGAAATGCTTTCAGAAATAAAGTCCAAACCTTTGTAAATTCAATTCTCCATTGCCCACACATTAAGTTTAAAGTGTAATATTTCATAATGGGAAAGCAGAATGACATAGACTTTATTTGTAATAAAAATAAAAGAACTGTGGCTGGGAAGACGGGTCAGTGGATAAAGTCATCTACCTGAGGACCTGAGGACCTGAGTCCCCTCTGGGGCCACATGATGGGAGGAGGGAATCAGCTCCTGTAAGTTGTCCTTTGCCAGCACACACATGCCCCCGACACACACAAACAAATGTAATCATTTTCTAAATAACTGGGTTATGTGAGTCCAATATCACCTACGATTCTCCCTTTCTCTCAGCCACTAACTGACCTCAACTACCTGTTTTTACTACCAAAAGCAAACAAAACAAAACCAAAAAACAAAAGAAAGTCAAAATAATAAATTTCCCTGTCAATTTTCTTTTAAAGAATGAATACTTTATTTCTTGGGGTAGGGGAGTGCTCTTCTTTTGCCATGTGGTTCCCAGGGGTGAACTCAGGTTGTCAGGAATTGCAAACACCTCTATCCACTAATGTCAACTTTCTAAACTATAAACTGCATCCAAATGTAAATATAGAAGCCATCATTTATTGAGTGCCACCAGCTTTACATCTCATTTAATCTTCAAAACAAACCCAGAGACATCAGTTGAACAGGTCCTCTAGCTATGGAATAGCAGAATCAGAGACCAGTGCAAAGGTAAGAGCCTTCTCACTCACAGCATTACCTCTACTATAGACACTTTACACACTGGTTTTTCTTACACATATGATCAAGTTTATAAGTTGGATAAATAATAAATAAAGAATTTTAATTTACAACAAAACAAATAATCTAACAATATACTGTAATAAAAGTTACATGAATGTGAGGTTTCCTTCATGCTTCTAAACAGATATCTGACCCTCTTGAATTCATCTGCTCAAATCACGGTTGACAATGGGAACAGCAACAGAAACTACAGAAGGTGCAAACACAGATGACGTTGACAAATGAAGAGAGACACTGTCACGGTTTCATTGCTGACCTACACAAGCCTGTAGTCTACCCACTGGAGCATCAGAACTGACCTCCAAGATGTAAATGATGAGCCCAAGGAAGCTCAAGTTTTTAAAAGGGGCTGCAGAGATGGCTCAGAGGTTGGGAGCCCTGACTCTTCCAGAGGTCCTGAGTTCACTTCCCAGCAACCACATGGTGGCTCACAACCATCTGTGATGAGATTCCTCTTCTAGCGTGCAGGCATACATGCAGACAGAACACTGTATACATAATAAATAAATAACTCTTTTAAAAAAGAGAGTATTCAATAACATTTTGTAGCCTCATTAAAATGTGAGCAAGTCCTGGTTGGGAAGAAAGTACTACTCTCAGCTTGGGATGCTCCTTACAGAGTACAGAGCCTTGCACCCTTCCCAGAAGTCTCACAAAAACTGGCTAATGTCTCCAGAGGCTCATGTAGAAAATTTGGCCACGGGGCTCAAGAGATGGCTCAGCTGTTAAGATCAATTTGTGCTGTTGCAGAGGGCATACATTTGGTGGCTTTTAATGCACACACTTGGTGTTTTTTAGCACTCACAGTCACCTCTAACTCCAGTTCTAGGAGATCTGATGTTTTCTTTTGGCCAACACACCTGCATGCATGTGGTACACATAACCTCACACAAGCATACATATACATTATATATGTAGTAAATAAATATACAATATATGTAATGTATTTAAAAAGTTTAAATGCCCTAATATAGGAGACCTAAATTCCTAGATAGCTCAACTATACATCTTTTAAAATTCCCATTTGACTCAGCTGAGAAACTACAGAATGAGGCTTTAAAGTAAAATGTGTAAATGTTATCACAACTGGTGGCCCAGCTGATGGCAACGTTAACACAAACACATCTGCTATAAAGAACTAGAAGAAAGAGAGAGAGCTTCGGATTGATGCTGCACTCACCGTTTTCCCGTGCAATTCTTGGCATTCAGGCCACCAACCTTGTTTATGGCAGACCAGGCTGTGAGAGCCACGTATGGCAAAGAGGCAGCCTGAGTATGAGTCAGTGACTTGGGCTTGTGGGAGACCTACAGTAAAAAACAACGGTCAGAACTAAGCAGGAACTTGCAGGCCTATATACACAGCCAAGCATTCACCTTCACAGGAAAGCAATTATTTTCACAAGTAAAATGTACAAACTACTTCTGAGTTCAGTGTTTACTGCACATCCTACCCTGGTCTCAGAAGAGTCTCCAAACAGCTCTACCTGATCACAGAGGCTCAGTAATGTTTTGCAAGCTACATTATTAGATAGACTACTTTACTGTTCATTCAAAAAGACCATATACAATAATCACATTAGACCTGACTATACCCAGAAATAGACTCAAATAAACCTCAAATCCTGATAAACATATTCTAATTCATTTTTGAGATCAATTGCTTCCTTAACTGTGTTTTCTGGAAAGTCAGTTTTCCAGACTTTCCTCTACTGTACAAATTGCTCCTCCAGGCTCCTTCTGTGGCAGTCTCCTCAGTACTAGCTGTTATGCCCTGACTACACTGAGGGTAGAGAAGAGCCTCCCAGTGCTCTACCCCTCAGCCCAAGTCTCTGCTCCATGGATACAGACTGCTCCAGCAGACAGCACTAATAAATTACACCAAATAGTTTTTCCTCTTTCAAAGTTCCCTAGTCTTTATTTTAGCTCTCTCAATGTTGCTCATAAAACATGAACCTAATCTGTAAAACCACCAATAACTTTCAAGACGCCTGCCAGTCTTCCACATACAGCTAAATATTTCAGCAGAGACGGAGAGTTACCTCATTCCCACTGACCACAACGAATTCTGAGAGAGTGCCTTGTTTCCAAGGAGGAACTGCAGCCCAGACCTGAAATGCAGACGTGCAGCATTATTTGACACAGAAATGTCTGACCCAAGCTAAGCATGAAGGCATTCCCTCCCTAATACATGGCTACCCAGAGTGGGAGGGGGCTCCAGTGCAAAGTCAAGCTTCAGAAGGTATCAATTCATTGCTGAGTATAATTATGATTTATCAACTCAAACCACACTGGACGTATATACTAATATACCTGCCACATTGAGCAAGACTCTTCTGGGGGATCTACGACTTAACAGCTGTGGCTTTCAACTTGCATTTATTTATATTTATATATATTTGAGACAGAGTCTCATTGGGTAGCCCAGAGAGACCTCAAACTTTTTTTTTTTAAGATTCATGTATTTATTATATGTACAGTGTTCTGCCTGCATATATGCCTGCCTGCCAAAAGAGGGCACCAGATCTCATTATAGATGGTTGTGAGCCATCATGTGGTTGCTGGGACTTGAACTCAGGACTCAGGAAGAACAGCCAGTGCTCCTAACCTTTGAACCATCTCTCTAGACGCCAGGACCTCAAACTTTTAATCTTCCCATCTCAGATTCCTTAGCCCTGGGATTACTGGTGAACCTCACCATGCCCAGCTGGCTGTGGAAAACTTTACAACAGGACTGCCTCAGCTGCAAACTGGCCTAGCTGTGCTGACTTTCAGGGATTATCTTCTCTGTGCTTGGCATAAACCTCCAAAGTGATAAGTGACAGGAGACTACAGCAAACTTTAGCTACTTCAAAACCAGCTAACCCATAAGGTAGAGACTGTCAATTAAAGACTCAAGCAAAATAACCTTAATCCCACATGTTTTAAAGTCTTACAGTTCTTAAGTACTAAATTTTGAAAATCTGAGTATAAATTAAGCATGTGGCTCATGCCTGTAATGGTAACACTAAGGAGGCCAAGGCACTGCCTAAGCTCAAGACAAGCCTGAGCTACATAGTGTGTTCCAAGCAACAAGACCCTGTCTCAAAAAGAAAAAAAAAAGAGAGAGAAGAAACAGAGGAGGGGAGGGGAGGGCAGGGGAGGGAAAAAGAAAAAAGGATTAACTCACCTCATCTCCAGGCTGGAAATACTTTACATCAAGCCCACACTCCATTATCACACCAGACACATCCCGACCTAGAGTCAAAGGAAACTCTTCTCCTTTGGTTCTCAAATACAAAGGATCACGCTTCATATTTAAAGCTGTTGCTCCATAACCACCTAAAAAACACAATTTACCTGCTTCTTAAAGGAAACGGTCAGAATGATTTTAAAATACTATAGGGCACAGGCAGGTCCATGTCATATGCTCAAATGTAGAATCTAACACAGCAAGCTTTCTAGTTTTACCACTACACAGTAATGTGTAAAAACAACTGGGTGTTGTTCCTTTCAAAGAAAATTACTTAGAAAACTGCAATCACTAAAACCACAATTGCTCAAAGTATTTTTGAAACTCACATTACAAAACTATCTTCTGGAGTTTAGAACCTTCTTTTGCATAATTGCTCTTTGAAGATGGTATCTCTATTAATTTATTCATTTGCAAACTTTTCAAGCTTTTGGACAAGAACTTGCTATGTAGCCCAGGCTGTCTCTGTCTGAATACTAGAGCTACAGAGATATGCCACCATGCTTGTATTCAGTACTTAGTCTGTAAAGTACACAAATGTTTAGGCTGATAAAGAATTCATACATTAATTAATTATGTATTAATTAACAAAAAGTTCCTGACACTAGCTCTCAATTATAATTGAGTTTCAGTTCTAGTCTTCATCTCCTTAAAAAAAAAAAAAAAAAAAAAAAAAAAAAAAAAAAAAAAAAAAAAAAAAAAAAAAAAAAAAAAAAAAAAAAAAAAAAAAAAAAAAA
>PVIH01012951.1:0-27376 GCA_004025045.1 Sigmodon hispidus | reverse complement strand
ACTGTGTAGCCTTGGTTGACCTAAGCTTGCTATGTACACCAAGCTAGCCCCACAGAGATCCATCTGCCTCTGCCTCCCCAGTGTTAGGACTAAAGAAAGGGGTGTGGGGGCGGGGTGTGGTATAACACATGGGTTCACATTTTGCTTTTAAGGGTATTTACACAGATAACAGATTTGGTTCAAATAAATTAACTACCCTATCTGCAATAATAATCTGAAAGCCAAGGGAAGGCCCCTGAAAATATTTAATGCTGTTTTCAAATATGATCAAAACCTAAGAGACTACAACTAAGTATCACAACAGAGCAGCAGAAGAAAGAAGAAATAATAATCACAAAGTCATCTGCTTGTGTGAATGATCCCCTACACAAAAAGAGAAAGCAGGAGAGAACAGATGCTCCAGAGTAAGGGAGGGAGGACCCAGAAAACAAGTGGAAGGTCTGCCTTAGAGGGGCAGGAACAACCTACAGACACAGCAAACTGAAGAGGGGGTGGGGGAGCTGCTGACAGGTGGGTAGCCTGCAGAAGTTGTTTTTCTAAAGAGGAAAAAAAAATCAAGGGACTTGGGGGGGGGGGTGTCAAAGTTTGACAGTCCCAGAAAAATTAAAGCTGGTGTCCTTATGCCAATATCCCACACTTGCAATTGGCTAGCTGGAGCTGCACTTCATCACAGAAAATGGCAGCAGGTGTGTAAGACTCACAAAGGCCACATGCTCATTTTTATTCTCTTATGTTTATTTCCTTCTGCTAAGACATAGCAATTTACTCATTGAAACCCTTTGTGGTTTGAGCAGCGAGTGTACATTTTTCCTTGTCACAGTTTAGCTGTGAAGTTGCAAAAGGTTTCATCCTTTCTAAGGTCCCAAGCCAACAACAGATCAGATTGTTTTCTTAATAACCGTAATATGCTAATAAACCAAGAGCAGCCAGGCTAGCTAACCTCATCTCACAGCAGAATGCAGCCAGCTTCTAGTGAGAAGCTTGTTTGGTGACAAAATAGGGCTTAAGTTTATCACCCCATCTGCGGGTGGTGGCTGGCACACACAGCTGGAACCCTAGCACTTGTGGAACACAGGCAAGAGGGTCAGGAGTTCAGGGTCATCCTCAGTCACACAGTCTGAGGTGTGGTGACAAACTGTATATTTAATAAAAGTCTAGACTATCAAAGAACAGAACCATTTCTCCAGCCTTTTGGGGGGGTTTTGGGTTTGGGGATTTGCTTTGTAGACCAGGCTGGCCTCAATCTCACAGAGATCCTCCTGCCTGTGCCTCCCAAGTGCTGGGACTAACAGTGTGGCCACCACTGCCTGGCTTTTGGGCCCTGAACTCACAGAGCTCTGTTTCCCACTGATAGGATTAAAAGTGTGGGTCACCATTCCCTGACCTATGGGAGTGGTTGGCTGTGGGTAATTCTGTCCTCTGATATTCTACACTATTTTTATTAAATATGCAGTATATCACCACTGAGGGCTTCCCAACACACAGAGACTCTTAGAAAAAGACAAGACTCTTTTAGTGTCTCCCACTAATTTAGGCTTGACTTGCTGAATTAAGCTAATTTGGAAAATCCCCTAGATTTTATCAGTTTCAGAGATCTTAATCCCATCTAAAGAAACCAAACTTTGTTGTATATGTTGTTGGATATATTGGTTTAAAATTATTCATTTTACTTTAGCCTTTTTTATGGCGTATTGTATTATGTCTAAGAGTAGTGGTCATTTTCAGAAAAACAGCCTTTATCTGTCAAAACACATGTGCCTCTTGTTTTCCTCTCATGGGAAATAATTAATTTTCTACTCAGGTATTTACCAAAGCTACCATATAACACTTTCTCAAAAAGCATCCATGGGCTGGAAGATTTACAAAATAGTATTACCCAGTCAAGTAATAAGATACTAGATCATCTCAAAAACACTCTACAAAAGTAAAATGTGATATAGTATTATATGAAACAGCAGCCTAGAAAGATCTGAACACAGCCATTCTACTGAAATGAAACTGTTCACAGCAAATATTGTACACTTGCATCTTATAAAACAAAATTACCTTCAAGCCTAATCTAAAAAGAAAGTTTAAATGTAGTAAAATATCCTATTCAACTAGGAATAGCAATTATTACATCAATGGAAAACTAGAGGGAGAGAGAGATGAAGCTTATTCCCCAGCAATGATGAAAAAAAGTTAAAATACAGACAATTACAATAAAGGTGTTTTCAATTGTACTATTATTATTATTTGATTTTGAGAGACACTTAATGGTTCAGCCCAAGATGGCCTTGAACTCACTATCCTGTCTCTACTTCTGCAGTTGTGGCCTGAGTTTGTTGTTTTGTTTGCCCAATTGTTGTAATACTTAGGCCAACCTCAGACTCGCTATATACCTGAGAATGACCTTGACCTTCTGGTTCTCTGAACACTACTTCTCCAATGAATGGACTGCAGATACTCACTGCCCCACCCAGCTTATGAAGTGCTGGAGCTCACACCCAGGCTCTGCACAGGACAGGCAGGTACTCTCATTAACTGAGCTTTTTCCCCAGTGTCAGGAGTTTTCCAGCTACCTGGAAGACTCCAGACCTTTCTCCAGATTTCTTCCTCTAAGAAAAGTTACTAATAGTTATTCTGCCAGGTAAAGGAAACGAAAGTAATCTTAGGAATACTTTACTCAAATATCCACAATATTGCCAAGATAACATGTAATTTTTCTGTTTTGTTGTTGCCTGTTGCTGTTAATGCTGGGGATCCTGCCCAGGGACACACATAAAGGAATTATTACTGAGCTACACCTGTGGCCCTGAGAAAAAGCTGATGAGACATGTTTAACTCTGTCCTTCCTGAGCATTTGCAATCTAGTGTACTTTACAGTGACTGCACTGTAAAATGGTAAGTAGCACCAGTAGCTACTATCCTCAACAGTGCAGGTCTAGGAAGTCACAATGTTAAACCTAACATTCAAAACTACAGTCAAATGACCTGATATCCATAAATCTGGACTTGAATTTCCAAGTCCAGAGCTTCTTCAGGTTAAGTATGCCTGTAATCCGAACAGAGTCTAAAAACATTTCCCCTTCTCCAATAGTCTTTGTGAGGCTGTCTTCTCTTCATTACTTCAAACATCAGAGAAGCAGCATACAGAACTGTAAATGAAAACACAGTTGCTGTATTAAACCAGGCACAAAAAGATGCGCAGGGGCATAAAGCAACGCTAATCATCTCCTGGTTTATTTTGAAAACTAATCTTTACAATCTATTAAATTTTATCTATTTTGAGAGTAGCAAAAATGTGAAAGAGACCACGTTCCAGAGTGGTTTCTCTCCTACTATGTGGGTCCAGGCAGAAAGGCCTTTACCCACCAAGCCATCTCACTGGCACAAACAGTTCTTATGTCCCAGTAAGCTCTTTGGAGGAAAATCCTATGCTGTATCAACTGCTGGCCAATTGAAAGGTTCACATATGTAACTGTCTCTCAGTCATTTTATTCCTTACTCCTGTCTTAATTTTGTACTTACTGTATTTTAAGTTAAACATTTTAGCATTTGTTAAAATTTCACATAAGGTGGGTTATAGCTCATATAGAGGCCCACTAACTTTTAGTTACAAATGAGACTTGAAGTCAAATTTGAGAATTGCTACTGTATCATATCATTTCTGGAGAAAGAGTGAAGTTGGTCCCAACATTTTCCTCTACTTTTAACCTGGAAGCAGCTAATACACACATATACACATATATACAGAGAAATTAAGCTCAGTACACATTAAGTCATATATGAAAACTGTTGCTGAGGCACTGAATGCCACCTTTGGCTCTCACACAAGCCCTTCAGAACACTGACCAGGGTTAGACTAAGGCAGCTTCCTTAAACACTGGAAGGTAACTGCCTCTGAATGGACACTGGCATCAGTCATCTCAAAACACATTCATCTTCAGAAAACACAGACTGAGTTCCCATAAGCAAGACTGACAATGTTTTTGTCAAAATTTTTCCAGAATTGAAGTAATTCATAAATACAAATCAATCTGCTCACTATTATAATAGAATCACAGTATAGGAGACATTTAAGGAATGCTATCTCTTCAAGCTTTCCAACATGGCCCAGCAAGAGAAAGTAGGATGACATTATTTCAATTTCAACATGTATATAACAAGAAGACACATCTTAGCTATAGAGGGCAAAATGCAAAATGAGAACAATGCTGTGCCCATATCCTGGAGTCCTTCCCTGTTGCCTGGTCCCCAAGGCCTATAACAGAAACTGTAAATAATGGGAGAGCAAGGATACGGGAATTGTATAAATCCCAATTCTGAACCAATGGGAAACATTAATTGAAGTCTGAAATATTTACAGGGATATTATCAAAACACCTACACGATTCCAGATGGCTCTGCCCATAGTGTCACTTACCACCAAGCCTGCCGGTCAGAGTTTAATCCCCTGGGCCCAAATAGTAGAAGGAACCCATTTCCACATATTGTCTTTTGACCTCCACTTGAACACTGTCCTACACACCCAAACACAAAATAAATAAACGTAACAATAATAAACCTAAATGATTCCTTTATGCCAACTCTTGGTATCCCAGGACTGGCGAGGCAGGATAAGGTGGGCTTCAGAGTGGAGACAAGTCTGCGGTATACAATGAGCTGGAGGCCAGTATAGGCTACATAGGAGGAGCTCTTGTTTTAAAACAAAAAATAAAGCCACAAAACAAAACGTCTAATGAAATTTTGATTTAAAAAAAAAAAAAAAAGAAAGTCTGGACAACTTACTTCTCATATTAACATCTATGGGATTTACACTGGCAGCATGGACTTTGATAATGACTTCGTTTGGATAGTGTATGATAGGTAACAACATGCTCTTATTGAATCGAAGAACTTCATTCTTTCCGTATTTATCTATCACCCAAGCGGGCATGACAGTGCTCCTCGTAGGCGTGGTACTAATCTCTCTAAATGGTCGCTTTGGGATAACTTTGCTTCTCCAGAAGCAGGCGGCGGCGGCACATGCACTTCTTCTAATTACAAGTTCCATCCTAAACAGGGATGGAGCCGCGAAAAAATAAAAGAAAGAAAAAAGAAAAAAACTACCTGGAGTGGGGTCAAACTAGCCCACTTCAATTCAGCCAAATTCTTCCAAACCCACTAGTCAATTAGAGGGGTTGATTCCAGAAACCTAAAGAAGAAACGGAAGGAAAAAAGACTTGCTACTACGCTTCCCACATCAGATGCTCCAGTTGACGTCCAGTGAGTATTCTGTGTATTTCCCTTTTCTTCATACACTCCTCCCCCTTAAAGAAGAAAACAAGCATACAGGGAGCCCGGGGAGTGCGAGCAAACTGCTTTTGCAATCCCAGGGCCGGGCTAACTGGATTCCCGACGCGACCCCAACCCCGGTCTCCTTGCCGGTCCGCCGCGGGGGCGCCAACCAATCGCGTGCAGGGATCCTGTCCGCAGCCGGGAATTCAGCCAATCCAAGCGCTCGGTGTTGAGGAGGCCCGCGAGGATCCAAGATGTCTGCGCCCATGAGATGCTAGTGGCGGACTTCTCTCTCCTCTGCTCCGGGACCCTCTGGTGCCAGGCTGAACCCGAGGACGATGCTGGGCCGGACTCTCCGGGAAGTGAGTGCATGTGGCCCGGAGGGGACCCGGGGGGGGGGGGGCGGAGACACTGGAGGACGCGGAGGTCAAGGTCACCCCGCACGGCCCTGGGAGGGGGATTCGAACCTGTCGCTCTTAGGCATTGCACCCCACACCCATTCCCTTGCTTAAGCTGTAGATGGCAACCAGTGTACAGCAGAATTTTGGCAACAGTTTAATGGGGGGTGGGGGGCGGCGAGATTCTGAGACAGTGGCCAGACTTAATTCAAAATCAAACGCGATGTGAATCTAAGGTATTTCTGACAGCGATCGCCGATGCTTCCTCCCTACTTCATTGCAACAAAACGGAACACTATGCTTGCATTTCCCAACTGATACTGCCTGAAACATAGCAACTCAGGATGGAGACTATTGTGCTATGAATTGCAATCCTGTGAGTGTGTGTGTGTGTGTTGCAGTGGGTCTTTTAACCGTATGTGTAACTTTTATAAACTTATAGAAACATAACTGTTTAATTTCAGTAAGCTAAAACTTTTGATATTTCTCAAAATAATTTCTCAGTTTGTCATACACTTAGTATGAAATTCATATATCTTTGATTTATTGTGTGAAGGTGCTTGATTTTAAAAATGGCTGCTTGAGTTATTGGCTTGAGTTTCACTTAAAAAAAATCATTAAATGAATTTTGATTTGAGATTATTCGGCTATTTCTGAAGTCAGCCCATTTTGTACATGGCATTTACACAAAGCGGTGTTCTCAGTACTGATAGTTTTCAAATCAAAATATGGGTAAAATGAAAAGTATTGAAGCAGTCTATATCCTGGAGTATCAAATATTTAGCCAAGATTTATTTTTTATTTAAAGATAAACAAGTGAAAGCATTTTGTTGGTATGCAAATTTATTTTCATCTTTCATAGATAGTAAAATTATGTGCACCAAAGAATTTCTTAAACATGTGTTTATTTATGTACAAGGATATTTTGTCTGCATGTACATCTGCCCACCAGAAAAGGGCATCAGATCCTATGGGATTACCGCTATAGACAGTTGAGAGCTGCCATGTGGGTGCTGGGAATTAACTCAGGTCCTCTGCAAGAGCTGGGAGAGCTCTTAACTGCTGAGCCACCTCTCTAGACTCCCCCCCCCAATTGTTTTAAGATAAATTTATTTATGACTTATTAGTAAATTATTTGAATAGCTTCTTTATATATTAATATACCAGGGTTTTGCAAACTTTCTCTGGCAGAAAACAATGTGAGTGGAAAAGGCTTTAAGAAACTCTGCCCTAGATTCTAGCTGTAGATAGCTTCCAGAGATCTCTTCCAGATGCCCCATCACACACTCTAAAGCAAAGGTTCCGTTGTGCCAAGCCAACAAGAAGCACAGCTATTATTCATTGGCCAGTAGCCTGTTCTTCACTTCCTGTCTCCGTTAAATCACTAAGCCCTCTATAATCTCTTCTCAGTTCATTATTCTTACTCTTAACTTTTTAATTTTTTTCATTTATTTTACATACTGACCTCAGTTTCCCCTCCCTCCCCTCCTCTCATTCCCTCCCACTACCTCCCTTCTCCCCTCCCTGCCCCATCCGCTCCTCTTTATTCAGAAAGGGCCAGGCCTCCCATGGCAGTCAACAAAGCATGACACATCAAGTTGAGGCAAGACCAAGCTTCTTCCCTGCATCCAGGCATGGGGAATGGGTTCCCAAAAACCAGCCTAAATGCCAAGGACAGACCCTGATCCTGCTGCTAGGAGCCCCACAAACAGACAACTCGACTGTCATACACATGCAGGGCTTAGGTTGGTCCCAGGATCCCAGGTCAGCTATCTCTGTTTGTTCCTCTTGACCATGACACCACCCCTACCCCTCACCCCCTTGTAGAATCCTTTTCTCTTCAACAGGACTCTCAGAGCTCAGCTCAGTATTTGGCTGGGGATCTCTGTATCTGCTTCCATCAGTTACTGGATGAAGTTTCTGATGACAGTATAGTCACCAATCTGATTACAGCCACCTTCTCCACTATTGCTAGTATTCTTAGCTGAGGTCATCCTTGTGAATTCCTGGGAGTTTCCCTAGCACAAGGTTTCTCCCTAACCCCAAAGTGCCACAAAACTGCATTGCACAAAATCTATTTATTATTATAATAAAATCCCACAGCCAGATATGGAGGAAAGCTGAAATATCAGAGAGACAGAGAACAAGCCACAGCCACTTCTCTGTCAGCCAATTCCTCAGGCCGAATGGGGTAGATCCTGTCTCCACAAATCCTCAGACTGAATGCCTCTGAGTCCTCGGCAGAAAGGGAGCAAGGGAAGGGAAAAGCTCCTGCCTCCCCTTTCTCTGCCCAGCCATCCCACTTCCTCCTTCAACTTTCCTAGTGCTAAGATTAAAGGTGTGTTTAATCTGCCTGGCTGTGTTTGGCCTTTAACTCACTGAGACCTAGAGGATTTCTGCCTCCCCAGTGCTAGGATTAAAGGTGTGGGTCACCACTCCCTGACCTTCAAGGCTTGGCTCTGACCTCTGAGTCTCAGAGAAGCTTTATTAAATACCACACCCCATCACAAAATCTCTTTGACTATTATTCTTGCCTGCCTGTCCGCCACCCATCCCCAACCAACCAGATCCCTCAGGTTCCCATACCTTTATCCCCCTCCCCTCTGGCCCCAGTTGACCCATGAGATCTCTTCTATTTTCCCTTCCTAGGAAAATCTATATGTCTTCTTTGTGCCCTTCTTGTTACCCAGCTTCCCTGGGGTGCTCTTAACTCTTATTCGTGTTTTAATATGATCACCTGGCTTTGTTTGAGGCCAAACTCTCAATCTTTTTTTTTCTTTATTCAAATTGTTTTATTTTCATCTTTAACACTAGCAGGAGTCCAAAACAGGACTGATATCAATGAGCATAGTTTAAATGTAACAAAGAAAGAGTTAAGCTGTATACATTAAGGAAAAAGGAAAGGGATTTTCTTTTCTATACCAACCTTTTCCTATTGGTGCAGTTTCTGATTAGTAGAAGTAAACACATCTTTCTTTCTCAGTTTAATTTAGGATGAAGAAATAGAACTTTTATGATCAACTTCATAAGTTGTCTTTAAGGAGAAAATGAGTTTTTAAGTGAATTTACTGGTAAACTGGCTGCATGGTCACTTGGCTCCTTGAAGTCTGGCTGTCATTAGGACTAACAAGAGCAAGTCCATGAGGCTCATGGGAAACTAACTCAGTGGCCATGACATCCACGGGGACAGCACACATCACACATCACAGCAGTGAGAGCTGGTGCTCCTGTCCTCAGTGGCCATGACGTCCACAGGGACGGCACACATCACACACCACAGCAGTGAGAGCTGGTGCTCCTAGGCTCTGAGTCCACTTATTATTATTATTCTCATTCAAAGTAACTGGAATTCAGAATGAAGACTAAAACTACTTCTTTTCACACAGAGGAGAAACACTCCTTCAGGTCCATTTAAAGTGAATTCTGCACTGAGTCCATGCTCCTTCGGAACAGTAAGCAAGTCAGTTATTGCCAGCAAAGCTCCAATGGTCCCTTCCCCACCTCAAAGATGTCTCACATGAAAAGGCTACTGATTTGGATTGAAGCCTCCTGAGAAAGTAGTGGGGAAGTGGAGGCAGGCTGGCACTAAAGGCCTATCTTCTGCCAGCCACCCTGTGCCTGGTGTCCCCAGGGTCAGTTTACCCCCTCCCTACTTCCGGGAGCACCAGAGGCTCCCACACATATGGAGTAGAGCAGATTGTTATGTGGTCCCATGGGGTGGAAGAGGCACCATGCTTTGCTAAATAAAACCTACAGAGCAGTCAGTCCAGAGGATCAAAGCCCAACGGGCCAGAAGAGCAGCTTTGGAAATACCTATCTACTCAATACTTTTCCTACCTGGTGTAGGAGAGCCAGGGTAGTGGCAGGTTGTGTTGAGCAACCCTTTGAAGCACGGCAACAGTGACTTGGGCAAAAGTATAGAAGTGAATAGCTAATAAGGCCACTGTTTCTGCTACCACCTCCTGGTATATATTCTTAAGCAGACATTAGGCAGTGGGAACTGTAAAACGGCTGGAGAGCACTGTGGACAACACAGGACATCTTAGCAGAAAAGACCTTAAAAAACTAGCTTGTCCTACTGGCCTTGAATGTTCCATTCAGCCAGGCAAAGGACTATGGAGAAGGGTAGGGTTCCTAAGAACAGTTGGTGAACAGGGATGGAGTGGGATGGGCACTGTTCCCCTAGGCAACCTTGGGCTGGGGACACTGTCAGTGCTACACCTTCTGCATTGCTGAAGAACAGGTGAAGAATGGGCTTTATTGTACGTTCTCATTCTTAGGAAACATGGTTGCCCTGCAGAGGGTCTCTTGATTTGCAAACAACACTCCACATCAATGATAAGGTGCAGGCAGAATCACAGGTCACCTCTGCTCTCAAAAGAAAAATAAAAGTCCACCAGCTGGACTTTTCAGGGGCAGCTTCTGTACTGGGATCCTTGGACTGGATGAACTGTGTCTGGCCAGATCTCTTGTGTGGCAGGCAGAATAGCTAACTGGCTGATGCCTTGGGAAAATTCTGCACCCAGGACAGTTGGGTGTTCTTGTCCAACATGTAAGCTCCGTAAGGAGGCTGGAGCCATGATACTCAATCTTCAATATGCCTGATTCCTTTTCTGCTCCCGGCTCAGGACACCCAGAAGAGCAGAGATGCCGAGCAGAGATGCAGCATCGAACTGGAGAAAACAAAAGAGTAGTTTACATCAGACATTGATTTTTGAAAGTCTTTTTGAGCTCAGGAAACTGGAGGCAGATACCATGCAGAAAGGCCAACCTGACTGTCCATTGTTCTACCCTGAGCAGTTGTGAACATTTCATATATAAATGGGGTGGTACCCTTTATGGCTGATCTTTTTCCCACAAATTGGTCAAGTGCTAGCATTCTTAAGGGAATCACGGAGGCACTAGCTACAGAAGACGTGGCCACATTCTGTAGAAACAATGAGGCACCCATTCTGTACAATTTCAGGGTATCCATCCATGCAGATCGGAAACTGACAGTACCAGAGGGCCTGAGTCCTGTAGCTCCTTCATTCTTGGTGCTCCGAGGAGTATGGGTGGTCACATACACACCTTTGTCCCTAGACAGTTCTTCATCATCACTGCTCACCACACAGCTGTCAGCATGGTCTTAGCACAGCCTCCTTCCATTTCTTCTTGGCCTTCTCCTTTCGTCAACGATCACAACCGAGTCATTGTGCGTCCAGGTCCACAACCACAAGCTCTAAAGATTCACAGGTGAGGTAGGTGCACGATTTCATCTCCAGCAGTCTCCACGAGTTCTATGGGTTCTGCTTCTAAGGAAAGCTCAGGGGTTGAAGTTGTTTGCCGAGTTCGCTTCTGGGTTTGTCTAGAACTAACTGTCCCACCACGATGCTTTCTTTGAGGGTTTCTAGTGCTCATTGTCCTCTCTGGCTTTAATCTACAGAAAAGGAAGTGATATACACCAAGGTTTTGGGAAGGTGGAATGCTCTCAATCTCTCATGCCCACTGAATACTCATCCTGTGGCTTACAGTTTTGAGCCAATGAGTTGCAAAAATTCATTCAATAAAACTTTAAAAGTCTCCACAGTCTGTAACAGTCTTAACACTGCTTTTAAATTCTAATTTCTAAATTCAAAATCTCTTTGGAGACTCATAGCAGTCTTTTAACTGTAGCACCCTGCAAAATCAAAGCAGATCACATACTTCCAACATGCAATGGCATAAAATATACATCACCGTCCCAAATGGAAAGAAAGAGAACATAGTGAGGAAACACCAGACCAGAGTAAAACCAGAGACCAGCTGGGCAAACTTCAGAGTCTGCATCTCCTTGTCTGTTGTTAAAAACTCTCTTCAGATCTCCAGTTCCTTTCAGCTTTGTCCTGCAGCACACTTCTCTCCCTTGAGCTGGTCCCACCCCTGGTCTACAGCTTTCCCATGACTCTGACATCTCCAGCTCTTGGGGTTTCCAAAGCAACCCAGACCTTGCCTTTGCAGCTTCACACAGTGGCCTTTATGAACCTCCATTCAGGGATATACATGACGTGCCTGGCCTCAGTGGCTTTCCTTAGTCATGGAGGGAGATTCCACAGCCCTTTCTTGTGTGCTAGACTCTTATCATATGGCTGAAAATTCGAGGTTCTCCTGCTTGTTGGGGCCAGGGCACTGCTCCCTCGTTCAGCTACATCTGCATCAGCTTTCTGTGGTGGATGATTTCCTTCATGTCTTAAGCTTTTCTTTAATTCTTTTCTCTAAGTGGGAAGCTTAGTTGGATGGAGTCTTGCAGTGTGGTCACCACTCCTTTTATTATGTAGTACCAGGATTTTCTTTGAGCTTTTTATCTCCTCAAGCATTGGATTAGCTCTGATACATTTCCTGGTATTCCTTTTCTCCTCAAACTGTACATTTTGAATTTTTCCTTGCTCAATTTGTTCTTTTTCATCATAGATCTGCATAAGAGTGACCACTGATAACCACACAGTCAATACTAGAGAGTCTTGAAGTCTCCTTTAGTGCCATTAATCCAAAACCCTTCTAGTTTAGCCCAGGCAGATTTTTTTTTTGGACAAGGGCCAGAAGCAGCCACATTCGTTGCCACTCCCATAGCTCTGGGCCCTAAGAATGTCCTTGTTTTGATGGCATGTTTAGTGGCCAAAACCAGATTGTTTGCAGATCCTTCCCCTAAATGCAAACTCCTGTTGCTTGATACATACCAGACATGTGAGTACAGTCAGTGTGGAGAACAATCTGTTTTCCACGAGAGTGAAGGTAGCGTTGGTAAGGAGAGTGATTATGACGTCACCCTGTCCTGTGCTGTTGTGTGCATTTGGACAAATGGACCCCTCTGAACTTCAGTTTCTTCATTTGTCTACGATGGTTAATAGTATCTAACTTTCTAATGGGCAGTTCCTGGCTCTTGGTAAATACTCATTAAGAATTATTTTGTTCCAGAACCTCTTGACTCTGAACTCGCAGAACAGGTAAATGATGCAGCTGTCTTTACATATTGTCTCCAAAGAAAGCCTGATATCATCTTTGACTTCTTGTTTCCTGTCCTTTTCTGATCAGCAAATAACCTATTTTTACTTCCTTCTGGACATGTCAAATAATACTCACTTCATCTCAGGTCTCACTGCATTTTATTTTTAAGATCGTGTGTGTGTGTGTGTGTGTGTGTGTGTGTGTGTGTGTGTGTGTGTGTGTGTGTGTAGGTGCTTGGGAGGACAAAGGATGGCTTCCCCAGACCTGAAGCTGTGGAGAGTGTCAGCCCCCTGAGTTGGGTTTTGGCAACCAAACCTGAGCTTTTAACTGTTGAGCCATCTCTGCAGCCCTATTTCTCGTGCATTTTAACCCTTTGCCCACCAGCCTTCTTAATGCACAAAAAAGACAGAAATTCTGAGACATTTACATAAGAATGTATGTATGTATATGTCTGTGCATTTTTCTGAACACCTACTGTCTTATCTGAAATCTTCAGTAAATATTGAGATTTGTTTCAGTGTCATAAAGGGCTTTTTTTTCCACTGTGTACTTCTCAGGTACAGTAAGCTACTTATTTCTACTCATCCTATACCAGGCTGAGCTCAGCTGCCTCAGGACTGCATGGCTCACCTAAACTATTGTTGTGTGCCCAAACCTAACTTATAAACAAAATTATTCAAGGAAGAGGAACATGGCTCCTTTCACCGTTCCTACCCTCTTAGCTGGTCAGCACTAACCTTTGCTCACTACATTGTCCAAGAATAGGTTCTCTGGATTTTGAGCCCAAGGCTCAAATCTGCATTTTATTTCCACATTGTATCACTTATGGCTCCCTCAATACAAGATTTAAACTTGTACAGAACCTGTAAATAGACAGTCCTGAATTGTTTGTACCGTAGGTTTCTGCAGCCCTGAAACAGGGACAAGTTACACCAACGGAGCTCTGCAGGAAATGTCTCTCCCTCATCAAGAAAACCAAGTATCTAAATGCTTACATCACTGTGTCAGAAGAGGTGGCCCTGAAGCAAGCTGAAGAATCAGAGAAAAGATACAAAGCAGGTAAACGTAAACTGTGCTCAGTTGTATTTTATTGTTTCCTTTCAAGAGGAACAACTGAGTTGGGTGTAGCAGTGTTTTTCAGTAAGGGAAGGTTTTGACTTAAAACAATGTCTTGTTTTAAGAACTTACCCTAAGTATTTGGTGTAAATGTTATATAGTGCCTATCTGTAATAATTTCCAGTGTAAACTTGATTTCTAAAGCTTCGTTCTTCTAGGGTTCTCTCTCTCTCTCTCTCTCTCTCTCTCTCTCTCTCTCTTTCTCTCTCTGTCTCTCTGAGTGTGTCTGTCTGTCTGTCTGTCTGTCTGTCACTCTCCACCTTATTCCCTTGAGTCTCCTTCTGAACCTGGAGATAGGCTAGAAGCCAGCAAGCCAGAGTGACCAACCGTCCTGTCTTCACCCTTCACAACACTGGGGTTATAGGCAGGCATTAGAATAAAACACATGCCAGGCAGTGGTGGTGCCTGTCACCAGCACTGCAGAGGCAGGCAGATCTCTGAGTTCCAGGACAGCCTGGTCTACAAAAAAAGAGCTTGAGGACAGCCAGCGCTATTACACAGAGAAACCCCATCTCAACACCCCCACCCCACCACCGACAACTTTTGTTGTACATACTGCGATCTCAAGTCAGGGCCTCATCTTGCACAAGCAGTCTTTCCTACTAAACTGTCCTTCTACCACCACCCCTCTGTGGCTTTTCACTGCAGGTCAGTCACTCGGAGATTTAGATGGAATTCCTCTTGCTGTAAAAGACAACTTCAGCACATCTGGCATCGAGACAACATGTGCATCAAATATGCTAAAAGGTAAAGTCTAACGATTACAGCATTAGTACTTTTATAAAAATGACTGGTTTTCAGCTTAAAGATAAGATACTGAAGCTTCAAGCTAACTTGAGATTAATTACAACCTGGTGAGAAGTACTCAGGATAGACTATTGCCCCGTCACTGCTCGTCATTACATACAGAATTAATTTAGATGTTGGCTAGCCCCGTGAATGAATACTGCTTATGAAGTTTAGGAGCCTCTTCAGGAGGATGTGGTACTGGCTGGCATTACTTCTGTGGACACTGAGAATTCATCAGCACTTACTCACCATCTCTTGGAACCGTGTAGTAATTCTTAGTTTTATTCTTTAATCCATCAGGCTGAAAACAAGAATATTTACCAAAATATTTGGATCCTAATAGGAAAAATAAATGGAGAAAGAAAAGGTCCTCAGAATGCTGCCCACTAAAAGTAAAATTCTGTGTATCCTCTTTCATTAGCTGGACTAGAGTGTAATTTGGAATAAGGCTAGAGGGTTTGGGGTTTGTTTCAATCTGAGGAGGGTGGGATTGAGGGGACAAGATCTCACCAGGTTGCCCTGCTGGCCTGCGTTTGCTACATTATCTGGATTGGCCTTGAAATAGCAGAGACCCTCTTGTCTGTGCCTCCTGAGAGCATAGGCCTGTTTCTAACCAAAATTAATAAAAAATCACTGTGTGACATAACATTTTATCTAAGAAGAAAAGAACTTTTGAGCTTAATGATAAGGAATTAGTGTCAGATGAGTTACGTCTGTCTTACCATCCAGCCCTTTATAGTACTCTGTAAGTCAATGTTTTCAGATTACAAAATTGGTGAATGATGTACTGTGAAAACTGGGCAGGAGAAAAATTAACTACTAGAAGAAAATACAACTTGCTGTTTAAACTAAGAGTAATTTATACTGCAGTAGTAATTAAAGTTTGAAATTATGCTTCCTGTTCCTCCAGGTTACGTCCCACCTTACAATGCTACAGTAGTTCAGAAGTTGCTGGATCAGGGAGCCCTACTGATGGGAAAAACGAATCTAGATGAGTTTGCTATGGGGTGAGTAAAATGAAGTCCTCCTCCCCTTTAACGCCTGTCCGTGCCTTTAATTTCACCATGCATAGGAACCTAAAGGATGCAAGATTGCTTTTTGAGGATTCTTTTTGGAAATGTCTACTTTTGTTTTGTTTATATGTATGTGTCTGTGTAAGGGAATGACTCATGCAGGTGCCAGTGGAGGCTGAAAGGTCACTGAATCCTTTGGAGCTGGAGTTGCAGGCTGTTGAGTGCTGCCCGTGGGTGCCGAGAACCAGCTCCCCAAGCTCCAAGCTGCTGAGCCAAGTGTGTAACCGTGGCATGAGAACTGTGACATCAGGGTCTTAGTCCCAGTGTACGCTCGTGGGTTTTCTAATAACTATGTCAATATATTGTTTGCTGGGGCCTGCCCAACCTTTCTGGAGGTTTCTCGTATGAAGAGAGGGCTGGATTAAGAAATATTAGGGACAGAAAGGATTAAGACAGAAGGAAACAGTGTCAGGAGAGCACAGGGTAGATACTCAGCTGCCCCAATTTTATTTCCTCTGGGCTTTTTATACCAAACAAAGGGGAGAAGGAAGTAAGACAGATGTAAACTCTTCTTCAAGCATCCTATTATGCAGCCTTTTGGGGGACACACACACATACACACACACACACACATACACACACACACACACACACACACTACACACACACACACACACACACACACACACAAGGCTCAGACTCTCTGACCTTGAGTCAAATTGGAAACAAGCCACAAGCTGGGATCTTTGTGGGCTCCTACAGTTGTTTGGTTTGAGAATATGTTTCCCTGGTGAATAATGATGTTAAGTTCCTTCTCATGTGCCTATTTTGCCATTTGTGTATCTTCAGTGAAGTATGGTCCAAATCCTTTCTAAGTTGCTTTATTTATTGAGTTGTAAGAGTTCTTTCATATATTCTACATCCAAGTGCATTATCCAGCGTAGCTTGCAAATCTGTTCTCAGAGTCTTTGACTTATCTTTCCATTCTGTCTGTACTAGTTACTTTTCTCTTTCTGAACTTTAGGTAACTGACAAGACTCCCTAAGGAAAGAAGGGTGAACCTACAGTTTGGGGGTACCTGGCAGGAAAGACCTGACGGCCAAAGCCTGAGGCTCAGGTCGGTCATATGGCCTGTGCAGTTAGGAAGCAGAGCAATGACCACGGCTGCTCAGCCAGCTTTCTCGTTATGAGTCGGGGTCTTGACTCACGAGTCGGTTCAGGACCGTGCATCTACCCACCCCTGTGAACAAATCTAGAGACTCTTAGCCCTGAGGCTTTGTCCTGGCTGATGCTAGACCCTGCCATGTTGATAGAGGTGCCCACCACAAAGACTATGTTTTTCAAAGAGTCAAATTTTTTTAATTTTGATAAAGTCCAGCTCATCATTTTTTTCTTTTATGATTAGAACTTCTATGTTGATCTGTGCTAATGCTTCTATAATTCTTATTCAGACCAAAATGGCAGGTCTGCCTCCTACTTTTATAGATTTAGCTGTTTATTTAGATATGTCATCCATGTTGTTTACTTTTTTTGTATATAGTGTGAATATAATTCCGTTTTTACATGTGGACATTTTAGTTCCACCACTTTCTAGACGAGACACGCTTATCCTTGTTCCGTCTAGACAAGACACACTTATCCTTGTTCTGTCTAGACGAGACACGCTTATCCTTGTTCTCTGCAGCCACACACATGTAAATGTACGTCAGCTTCTGTCCTGACACTGACAGCAATAGTCTCACTTTGTTCTTCTTACAGTCACTGCACACACTGCAGCCCTGTCTCGAGGTCACTGCACACACTGCAGCCCTGTTGGAAGGTCTCTGTACACACTGCAGCCCTGCCTGGAGGTCACTGCACACACTGCAGCCCTGTCTGGAGGTCACTGCACACACTGCAACCCTGTTGGAAGGTCACTGCACACACCACAGCCCTGCTTGTAGGTCACTGCACACACCACAGCCCTGCTTGAAGGTCACTGCACACACCACAGCCCTGCTTGAAGGTCACTGTACACACTGCAGCCCTGTTGGAAGGTCACTGCACACACTGCAGCCCTGTTTGAAGGTCACTGCACACACTGCAGCCCTGCTTGAAGGTCACTGCACACACTGCAGCCCTGCATGAAGGTCACTGCACACACTGCAGTCCTGTTTGTTTTTCATATAAGCTTTGCAGCTTCTTTTGAACTGGCCTTTGTCTTTGTCTTCTAATTCACAAATGCCAAGAGTTTGTGCTAATTGAGATTTTTGTTTATTTTTTTTTCCCTCAGCACAGGGGAAACTGAGACTGAGTGAGGTCATCAGGGTTGACAGCAGCACCTTAGCCCACTGGGCCACGTTCCGGTTCAAGACTCAATTTAGGCTATAATTTTCTGTTTCTAAGTATTTATAGCAAATGAATATAAGATTTTTCCTGTATTGACTCCTAGCCTATCACTTGTTAAAGTTAATTTGTTAGTTTTAATTGATCTTTATAGAGTCTTTGGAATATTCTGTATAGATTGCAGAGACAGTTTTATTTTTTATTTCTTATTATTTATCCACATTTTGCCTTGTTGAATCAATCAAGACCATCAATGAAGTGTTGAAGAAAAGGTGAAAAACGAGCAGGTGGGGTGAAGAATGTTTGCTGCTTTTGCAACTAACTCCCAGTAAGCACACGAGTAACTCACGAACACCTGTGACCTCAGCTTCAGGTGCTCCAACGCCCTCTACTGGCCTCTATGCTCATCTGCACTCATGTGCATAGACACAAATATATACAAATCATTACAATTAGGAGTGGGGGGTGGGTTTAAAATGATAGCCTTGCCTATTCCTAATACTGAGGAGGAAAATATTCAGTTATTCACTAAAAGTACTTTAGATTTTTCTACTTTATAATTCTTTTCACATTTATAATATTTGATCAGTGTTTTATACAGCCCTGGACTACCATGTTTATTGTGATATCCCTTAGTACTTGGTAGATACATGTTTAATGAGCTCGTCCATGGAAGTAAACTTAGACATGGATTTTTAGGATATTTTTTTTTTCTCAGTTGATCAAAATTAGCATGGCCAGAGAGGAAAAAGTAGACTTGGTATGTCTCCAGTGTGGTTCTTTAAGGATACTTCTTTACCTGTGAGTCAGCTGAAGAATCATAACCTACATCTGAGAGCAAGGAAATATGTAACAAATCTAAATCAAGAAGTATTTTATTAAAACTTTTTATAAAAACAAAAGGATACTATGAAAATGTTCTACAGTAAGAAGTTAAGAAATGTAAAGGCTAAAATGATAAAATTTAGAAATATTTGTGACCTTGACTTAAGCAAAAGTCTTTTTGCTAGGATACAATATACCAAATAAGGACTGGTAAGTTAGTCTTGAGTAAAATTAAGAACTTTTGAAATATGCTGCTTCAAAATGAAAAAGAAAATGTTTCAAAAGATAAATCTGAGAAAAAACTGTTATGTAAAATATATAGAACTTATTTGATGTGTTGGTGCATGCCTGAGGCAGAGGCAGGCATATCTCTTGAGTTCAAGGTCAGCCTAAGAGCTTCCTGTCTATCCCCATCCTTCCCAAAATGCTGAGATGACAGGCATGTGGCCGCATCTGTCTTATGTGGGTGTTAGGAATTGAAATTAAAGGTCCTCATGCTTGCAGAACAAGGATTCTTAACACACCGAGCTAACTTCTCATCCCTAGTTTTGGTGAAGTTTTTTCACTCTAAGCCAGGCTTTCCTGGAATTCATAGACATCATCCTGCCTCTGCCAACTAAATGCCAAGACAGAAGGTGTGAGCTTTCATACCTGATGTTCTTCTTGAACCTTCAAGAAGGGTGAGATTGTATTAAAAGATTCCCTAATTATCTGAATGTTTGTGAATCTTTTCAGCTGAAAGATGTTAACTTACAAGGGAAATCTTTAACTGATTTGGATAGTCAACTGGAATAAGTCTCTCCTTAGCTGGTAATTTTCTTCATTTCCGCCACACACTTCTGGCCACACTCAGCTGCCTGACTGAGAGATGCATGGGAGTGGTCTCAGTCTTTTCCAGCTCAAGTTACAGTGGGTTAAGAAAAGTTCCATGAGTTTCCCTGGAGACAGAAAATGATGTTTTCTAAGGTACCACTTTGTTCCTTCCTCTCAGATCTGGAAGCACAGACGGTGTGTTTGGACCGGTTAAAAACCCCTGGAGCTATTCAAAGCAGCACCGAGAAAGGCGGCCACAGGATGAGCGTGATGGGTCGTACTGGCTGATAACTGGAGGGAGCTCCGGGGGCAGTGCAGCCGCAGTGGCAGCCTTCACGTGCTTTGCGTAAGATGCTCCCTCTCTGTGCTTTGAACTCCACCCAAATACAAACGGTCAAACCACCTGAAAAGCTCAGCAACACAGGGCTGCATTTTTTTTCCCCCATAGGCTGTTTGTGTCCAAAGGTCTATTGAACTGATAGTGAAGTACACTCAGCTTTAGCCTACTAGGTGAACTTTGTACGTTAAAACTTAATTTAAAATAGTTTTCATTTTTGTTCTCTACTCTCTGATTCTTTAAAAACATGGCTTTATGGATTGTACGAAATAAAACATTGAACATCAGTGGACTTTAACTTATTCTGGTATCAGTTCACTGTGCAAAAGACAGTGCTTTAGTTCATTGCCACTGATCTGCGTGATGATTTATCCTTCAGAAAATCTCTAAACAGAAAAAACATTCCCTTGGTGTATCACAACAAAATATTTAAAATAGTGTTTCCATAAATCTGCATCTAAAGGTGCCTGCCCCTAAGAAGAGCTTTTCAGCCTCTTAATAGGAGCTATATACACTGTTCATAGCTTGTTTTCTTTTTTTTTTTCATAACTTGTTTTCACTTAATGCACCTTAAGTAACTTTCTAAATCATCCTACAGTACCCTGTCATAGGAGGAGCTGATTATCTGTCATACATCACCCATGTTTTAAATGCCATTTTTAAAAACAGCTCTTTTTTTTTTTTTTTTTTTTCCCTAGAAAGAGCTGGTATCTGAAGTATGGTCTGAGCTATAGCCCAGGTTAACTTCAGTCTTTATGTAGCAGATAATAGCCTCAAACCCCTGACCCTTTTACCTTGCTCCCAGCTGCTGAGGTCATAGGCCTGCGCCACCACTCCTGGCGCTCCAAACATGGTTAACCACCTAAAGAGTAGTAAATAATTTTCTCAGTCTCAATTTAAGTTGAATGTGTTTCCTCAGTAACATATATATATGTATATGTATATATATATATGTGTATGTATATGTATATATATTCCTCTCTTTAATTACTTACTAAAACCACACTTTTTCACAGGCATTGCAACCAATAATTTATTTACATATTTTAGAACTTTGAAGCTGTAGCTGTAGTTTCCTCAGACTTTTTTTCATACTGCTGAAATCTTGTTAAGAAGAAAAGCCATTTCATTTATCTCTGGAATGCTATCGCATTCCATTAATATTAATGAGAGTTCTGACAAGGTAGGAAGGAGTGCAGGATCAGGTGCATATTTTCCCTACCTTCATCATCCCACTTAGTGTTATCTTTCTGAATCTACTTTGAGAAGATGGCATTTTGACACACAATTCCTAAGGAAATGTTGGTTTTACTTTTACAAGCCGTCAGTGAATGCAAATAAGAGACGGTATCTTTTTAAAATTGTGAAAGCAACAGACTGATTTTGTAGTTAAATGGACTTGGTGAGAAAGGGAATATAATTTGCATTTTTTTGTACAGTGCAAGTGGCATGTTATTGTTGGGAACATTTTTCAGGCCAAAGCATTGCTTTCAATGTAATCAGTAGAAGCATCAACCAAAAGTAACTTCAGAGTGAATGTCTCCAAACTATAAAGTAGTCTGCTTTTGTCTCCCTGACATTGATTTATTTGTTTTATTATAGATTTTAAGTTAAGATTCTTGGAGTATTACTGAGCCACATAGAAAGAATGAGACAGGGTACTGTAGGATGATTTAGAAAGTTACTTAAGGTGCATTAAGTGAAAACAAGTTATGAAAAAAAAAAAGAAAACAAGTTATGAACAGTGTATATAGCTCCTGTTAAGTGTAATTATTACTTATGGGCTGAAGAGATGGCTCAGCACTGGCTGTTCTTCAAGAGGTCCTGAGTTCAATTCCTAGCAACCGCCTAGTGGCTCACAACAATCTGTAATGAAATCTGGCACCCTCTTCTGTACTGCAGAAATACATGCAGGCAGGACACTGTATATATAATAAATAAATATTTTTTAAAAAAGTAATCATTACTTAAACACAGATAAGGTGCTACAATAAGAAAATTTTACTTCTGTATCATACAACTGTGTGATACTTTAAATTTTGCAGTAGGCATGTATAAAACCTTTGTTTTTAAATAGTTTAAAATTTCAGTTGTGGTAAAATATATCTATGTAATTTTGCAATTAATCTGCAGAACATTTTTTCATCTTGGAAAACTGAAATCAGTACCCATTAATGGCCCACCTCTGTCTCCAGCAGCCTTCTCCAGCTGCCTCTGGACATGAGTGCTGTGGGTACTTCCTGCCATTGTTGTTAGGGACTGGCTTGCCTCACTTAGCTTGATGTCCTTTGGGTTACTTTTTTTTTTTTTAATTAGTTTTTTCTACTACATGATATTCTATCTGAACCATGTTACTCTTTCTTTCTCTCCTTTTTAAAAAATTAGAATAGCATATATTCTCTAGGTGACTGGGATGAGAAATGAACATTCACTTTGTTGAGTAATGAAAAGTTTTTCAAAATGAATATTTAAGTATTTTTTTAATCCAATTAATCAAAAATTTAAAAACTGCTACTTAGTGATGATTCTGAAACGTTAAATCACAATTTACTAGAAGGAAATATATGAGTTGACCTGATTTGCCACAAAAATTTAATTATGTAGGTTAGGAATTTATAACAACAAACAGATCTTTTTGTTCACTAATCTTGCTTCTTAGAAGCCAGCAACCTAAAAGCAATCAAACATGAGCAAAGATTTATGTGTAAAGTGTTTATCAACAAAGATTTGCCAGAAGTTATTGTTCTAGGTGAAAACAACATTGTGCAAATTATAGTGCATCTCTAGCCGCCACCCTAAATGGGAGAGCAAAGGCTCGGGATCTCAGTTCCTGCAGAGTTTTTAGTTTGTGACAACATATTGCCTTTTTATTTGACATATTTTTAAAATATTTACACCTATTCTCAGTTTTTACAATTATAATGACAAGAGGTCATTATAAACAAAAGAGGATGGAATCTTACAATTACCAACTGTTAAAAGAAAAACACATTTTTGAAAAGAGTTGAAAGGCCAGGCATAGTGGTACATGCCCCTAATTCCAGCACTCAGGAGGCAGAGGCAAGAGAGATGGTTGAATCTGACAAAATGTTAACAGTTTTTGTTGTTGGGTCTTTGCACTTTTTTTATACCATATGAATCCTTTGATGAGTATGGATTACTCTATATGATTAAGGGAAAGTACACTTTTAAATGGTAGATTTCCAAATGCAATTAAAGACTGTCAGTCCTCTAAAAAGAATTCTCTTTGACTCTTCAATCCCAGGGCACTAGGATCGGATACTGGAGGGTCCACCAGAAACCCTGCTGCCCACTGTGGCCTTGTTGGTTTCAAACCAACCTATGGCTTAGTTTCCCGTCATGGCCTCATTCCGCTGGTGAATTCGATGGATGTGCCAGGAATCTTCACCAGATGTATAGATGATACAGCGATTATGTTAGGTATATTTGTGGTTACATATTATTTGACAGTCTCACTGTAAACAATATGTCTGTCACACTCTAGAATTCCTTCTTGCAGATGTACTGGCTGGACATGACCCCAAAGATTCCACCACAGTACAAGACCCTATTAAACCTTTCAGGATTCCCAGTGAGATGGATGTGAGCAGACTGTGTATAGGAATTCCAAAGGTAACTTCTTTTCATTAATTTCCAATAAAGCTGGCTAGTTCAATGCAAAGCACAGACTTAGGAGGCAGACTGGTTGGTTTCGAATCCCTATACCACCTCTTGTATTCGCTGTGTATATGTAAGCATGTGACTTCTCTTCCTAAGCCCAGTTTCTCCTTTTGTGAAATGAAGGTGATAGAAATACAGACCCTGAAAGTTGTAGGGATTAAATTGATTAGTTTGATTAAATTTGATTAAATCTATAAAACCAGGATCTGTAAACTTTGCTTGGAAAGCCAAGTGATAATGTTTTGGGCTTTGTAGATCATAGATCTGGGCTTTTAAATCAGCTATTATAGTGAAAGGCAGCCATAAACAATATGTAAATGAAGAAATATATCTGTGTACAAATAAAGCTTTATTTTTAAAAGTGGGTGACTATCACACCTTGCTTGTGGGTACAATTTGCTGATCCCTGATGTAAAAGACATAGATATACCTTTTCTAATAAGGCCTCATTAAGTGTTATGGCATTTATTTTTATTATTGTCATTTAGACTATACCAATTACAATAGCAATTAATATTCTATACATGTAAATAGTAAATCACTGGCACTTTGAAGTTAAAAAAATCAGATGTGTGCGTGTAAGGGTTGTGTGTCTGTGTCTGCATGATTTGTGGGTTTTACTTAAATTTTAATTTAACTTTATAGAAAAAGTATGTATGTGTATGGATATTTTACCTATATATGTATTTGGTACTGTGTGTGGGCCTGGTGCCTGTGGAGGCCGTAAGAGGGCATCGGATGCCTTGGAGGTGAAGATGACTATGAGCTGTCTTGACCAGGGTGCTGAGAGTTGAACTCATATCCTTTGGGAGAGCAACCAGTGCTCTTAACTGCTGAGCCATCTCTCTGTCCCCTTTTATTATTTTAAGTTATATGTAGGTGTATGTGTCTGCTTGTGGCTATATATGCATGAGTACAATGCCCACAAAGCCAGAGACATGAGCTCTCTAGGTGCTCCAGATGCCGGTGAGCCACTGATGTGGGTGCTGGCAGCCAAGCGCGAGTGAAATAAGAGCTCTAAACTGCTGGCCCAGATTGACTTCCAGGTCAGTTACCCTCCTGCCTCTGTGTCTCAGTGCAGAAATCTAGGTGCGTACCGCCTTAGCCAATTAGATACCTGGCAACATATTAATACTTAATATATTTTAGGAATATCTTGGAAAAATTAATAATGCAGAGTAATGAGGCTTCTTAATTTTGACATCATTGATATTCTGGAAGGTTCTGTGGTGGAAAGCCATCTTATATCTCTGGCCTCCACCCCATCCCATAGCATCTCTTACCACTATAACTATGCAGTCAAAGCATTCAAAGCATCCATAGACATTATCAGGTGACACCCCTACTATAGAGAATTGCTACTTCAAAAGACTTTCATCAAGATAACTATCTATACTTTTTCTAAAAAACAAAATAGACCAAGGCTTCAGAAGTGAACCTAGTTGATTCCCAGATCCCATGTTGACATGATGTATAGCATTAGGAATGCTACTTCACTTCCTTTTTCACAATAATTTTCATCCATAAAATGAGGGATGGGTGTCGCGCGCAACCTCGCCAGCAAGGAAGACGCAACACTGGATCCTTCTCTTTGCAGTTTATTCAGGCCTTTCAGATATCTTCTTGTCTTTCTCTCACTCTCACTCTCAGACATATGACGAATGACGAACGACCTGGGGGGGAGTCCGCTCGTGGCTAAATACCCTCTGGGCCTCCAATCCTGGTAAGCCACGTGGACATCGCCCATAGGTCCTAGGACGCAGAAGCAAGCCACCATCCTCGCCTACAGCCAATAAGGAGTTGTTTACTCCCGAGAGCACTCACCGTCAGAAAGGTGGAAGGGGGAAACCAGCGACACCTTTAGGGCGTGGTACAACGCAGCTCTTCACACATGGGCTGTGAAAATTTGAGACATAGTGAACACTTAACAGATGAGACTCTAATCAGATCACCAAGTTTTATACTGCTATGTCCAGCTAATACTGTCCAGTGCTGTGCTCACATGCTATCAACATTTCTAGTCTAGTCTTTCTAAGTACCTACCAGCTGTGCTATCAGTGTTTTAGTATAGTGTATTGTCAAAGATTTTAGTATACAGATGTTTATGAGTTTATACAAACTTCCCTGTGTTTTGTTTCGTTTTTTCCTCTAAGGAATATCTGGTACCAGAGTTGTCAAGTGAAATACGATCTCTCTGGTCCCAAGCTGCTGACCTGTTTGAATCTGAGGGAGCCAAAGTGATCGAAGTCTCCCTGCCACACACCTGTTACTCAATTGTGTGCTACCATGTGCTGTGCACGTCAGAAGTGGCGTCAAATATGGCAAGATTTGATGGACTACAGTATGGTAAGATGGCTGTTGAGGGTTGTTTAAGATACCTCAAACATTTCAAAGGTTCACATCATAGGAAGGTAAATCAGTAAATCTTTTTTTTTTTTTTCTCTATTCTTTTAGTATTGAACTTACTGTATTCATCGTAACTCTTTCATAACTTTGGTTCTCTGGACTGAAGAGAACATCTTGAAGGGATTGTCTTTGTGTGCCCAGCCATCTGATGTAGTTAGTGTCTGACAAGGTGGAACTCCGGCAAACTTTGCACGGATGGATGGATGGATGGATGGATGGATGGATGGATGGTGGGTGGATACATGGATGGAGACAAAGCTCTTTCATGGTTCTTTTCTCTACATGGTTAGTTTTTATAACTAACTGATCAGTCAGTGACATGGATAGGAAAGTTCTCTAAGATCCATATTGTAATGTTTACCTTGTGTTCTCAGGTCACAGGTCTGGCACTGATGTGTCTACTGAGGCCCTGTATGCTGCAACCAGACGAGAAGGCTTTAATGATGTGGTGAGAGGAAGAATTCTCTCAGGAAACTTTTTCTTATTAAAAGAGTAAGACAATTGTTTTAAGATTTTTTGACATTTCTGAAGTCTTGAAATTTTTATATCTAGTACTACACTGGCTCAGTTAGCAGGGTCCTTGCCTAAATGTCTAAGGACCCAGGTTTGATGCCCAACATCAATATTGTGGTAGTGCATGCCTGCAATTCCATTACTTGGGAGATGGAGGCAGGAGGATCAGAAGTTCAGGGTCATCGTAGGCTACATAGTGAGTTCAAGGCTAACCTGAGACCTGAAATCCTATTTAAAAAAATAAAAAACAAAATTAAAGAATAAGGAGCTGGAAAGATAGTTTAGTTAAAGAGCTGAGGTGAGGATCCAGTGCTGTTTAATAAGTCAGAGACTCCTTTAAAGACAACAGAAACAGAAAATGTCTTCAAACTGTCTTTGTATTTTTCCACAGAAACTATGAGAATTACTTCATCAAAGCGCAGAAAGTGAGGCGTCTCATTGTGAGGGATTTCATGAATGTTTTTGACTCTGGTGTGGATGTCCTGCTCACCCCCACCACCCTGAGTGAGGCCATGCCACACTTGGAGTTCGTCAAAGAAGACAACAGGACTCGAAGTGCCCAGGATGATATTTTCACACAACCTGTAAATATGGCAGGTGAGGATTCTTTAATAATGTTGTGGTTTTCCTCAAAGTTTAGACAGACCCCCTGGTCTTCAATTTGGGTTCTAGCAGGATTGTTTTCTAAAAACAGTACCCCTCCCTTCTAGAACACTTGAGGGGAATATACGTGTGGTCTGTGCGTGTGTGCTGTATAGCACGTTTTCTTAACCAATATGCAGTATTTTTATTTTCAAACTATGTATAAGAATGTGCAGGTAGTATGGTGTGCACTGAGATGCCCTTACCCGAGTCTGTTCTTGTTGCTGTCTCCCTTCTGCCGTGTGCTTTCTTGTGTGTCCTTTCACACACACCACCTCACACACACACACACACAC
>PVIH01012950.1:0-60941 GCA_004025045.1 Sigmodon hispidus | reverse complement strand
TCTGGTTTTTTTTTTACAGCTGTAATCTGTGGTGGTCTGAGAGGATGCAGGGGGTTCCTTCAATTTTATTGTATCCCTTGAGACTTGTATTGTGTCCAAATATGTTATCAACTTTGTTGACATTTCCCTGTGGTTTTGAGAAGTTATTGTGGTGGAATGTTCTCTGTATGCTGTAAATAAAGGACTGTTTTGGCCTATGAAAAAAAAAAAAAAAAAAAGAAAGGAAGAGGCCACATATGTCACTAATATTTTTTAGTGTGTATTCTAAACATAGGGGATCATGTGATAGGTAGTTAGGGGATGCAGGCTATGAAGTGGGGTCTGTTTTCAAATCTTAGGTTGTTGTTGGCTATGTCTCAAGTGTCATGGGCGCAATGAGGGTCAGGGTCTCCTTTGGTGGTCTGTAGGGAAAACTGCTGATGAGATGGATATGGGGAGTCCCTTTTACTGGAGTGTTCTCCCCAGCCTTCGGGATTCTCCCATATACCTATTGTGGTAACACGTCTTCAGCAGGTGCACCAGCAGACAGATTGGTCAGAAGGAGAATTTTTTAAGAAGGTTTTGTACATTATAAGGATAATCAATATATAATTTGTAAAAATTTCAAAAATAAATGAATTTTGCAGAGCACATTCATCCTGATACATCCCTTTGATAAACAGGATTAGGCATAAACATTAGTAAAATTCATTGTACTGTTATGCGTCATATGTGTGATACATTTGAGACCTTGTTATGGTGCCTCACCCAGTTTAAGGTTGCAGAGCCATATGGATAAAGACAGAACCCTGTTCACAGCAAGGTCCATTTTAAACATTGCCCTAGAAATATATTAACAGCTATATAGGTGACTATGGAATCTGTTTTTATGCTTGTTTTAATGTTTTTCTTTCCATTGACAGTGAGTTGGGTTTTTTATTTAATTATACCCACCAAACCCTCTTTGTCTTCATGTTCCTTGGTTTCTATACTCTGGTCTTATTTGGGATTGCTAGCTCAGCCAGTGATGTCAATCTATAAGGCCAGGGTATTTTCCTCATTGGAACACTTCACTGTGTAGACACTACAAGGCAGGCCTGCATTGTTCCCAAAATGGAGCTCAGTCTAGTTGCACGGGCTACCCAGAGCTAGCACAGACTTTACAGGGCAGGCAGAAACTATTACTTTTTGACATGTACACAGAGCTTCTTCCTCCAGAAAAATTACTTTTAAATAGTAAAATTTAATTGTTGTCTTTAATGTCTCCATTGGGTCTATAAAAGGCTTGGCGAGTATCAAAAATATATCACAGTCGGGAGCGGACCATTACAGATATCTAGCAAACCAG
This sequence comes from Sigmodon hispidus, assembly GCA_004025045.1. NCBI lineage: Eukaryota > Metazoa > Chordata > Mammalia > Rodentia > Cricetidae > Sigmodon > Sigmodon hispidus. Next base: position 59,614 of record PVIH01012950.1, on the reverse strand, counting down.
GATGGTTCAAGACAGTCACTCACAAATTTTTCTGGACCAGAAACATGACTCCTCATACAACATGATACTTTCACAATGAGGATGTTTGTAGATCCCAATTGAATCCTCAAATGCATCTAGGCATAGGAGCTCAGTTTCCAGGAAGCTCACGAATTTGCATGTCTACCAAATGGGGCAGAAAAATGGTTCTCAGAAGAGGAAAACTATCAAGTCCCTGAGTTTCTAATAAGATAACGTCCACACTACCTTCATGGTGACTTTTCAAAGGTTTGTTTTCCATGTTCTTACCAAGCTATGCAAACATACAGTTGTCTCAGTTTATAAACACAATTGCACGATATTCTTTTGGACATAGCTCTCCTTTTTCTTTTTTATAGGTTTATTGTTTCCCCAATTTGACTGTCACTTTCATGAAAGCAAGTTTTATAGCTTCTATTTCAAGCTTTGGCTATTAAACATTTATTACCCTGTTTTACAGTAATCATTTAATAAGGGTTAGTAATGATTAATATTTTAATATATTAAAGCTGTTAAGAAAATTTTCAAAACATATAAATTTGTTTTAAGAGTAATTTTGGCACATAGGAAAAAAATCTGGTTTTGAAAATTATGTTCACTATCAAACACACAATTTAATGTTCCAGATGCCTGCATATTGTTAATCATCCAATTACACTGGCTTTGATAAGTCAATATGTAATGACTAAAGAGAGGCAGATGAGATGGGTGTGAAAAGGAACATGTTCAAGTGTTTATACCTGAGTCACACTGAAACATACAAATTCTGTATTTTGTCTTTTTTTTGAGTCTAGGTTTTAACTAAGATATTTTGCCTTATGTAACAACTCCACTCATTCTAGTTATGAAATGTTATTATCTCCTGCTCATTCAACACACACTGACTAAGCCTTAGGTACTAAGCCCACGAAGATGACTCCTACCTAGCCCTTGCCCTCAAGAAATTCATAAACGAATGAGGGAAACCAAATATTCAATTATTCCTTTTACTCATTTTTTCAATCTGTTCATGTTGCTATGGCAAAAACACTAAGAGTATTGTTATAAAGAACAAAAATTTGTTTCCCAAAGATCTGGACCTAAACACTAACAGCCAAGGTACCACCATCTTTATGATGGGTGAAGGCTTACTTACTTCTAAATTCACAGATCTCACATATTGGAAGAGGCAGCTCTCTGCATTGTGAAATTTTAAGTGGGCACTGATACCTTTCTGAGGGACCAACCTTCAGGACTCAGTCACTTTCCAGACATTTCATAAGGGGAAAGGGAAGAAGATTTTAATCTGAAAATTCTAGAATGTAGACTAAGGCATCCATTAATTCATTTATTCAAATATCATCAATAAAATAATTATTACACAGGTCTGCAAGTGTAAAACAAACCAATACACAAGAGATATTAACTCCAATAATTGTCAAATGCTCCTTTTGTTTAAAAATAGAAGCAAATTTGTAAAATATTGTAATGGATAAGATTCAGTTTAGATCATAGTAAGGAGTCATGAAGGCTAGAGAACAAAGAATGCAATTTCTAAGTAATATGTTCAGGGGGATGTTTCTCGGAGAAGGAGGTGTTTAAAGAAAGACTCAAGTGGAAGCAGCTGGCCAGTAGAAAAAAATTAGTTGATTTTCAAATCTAGACATTGTTCATCTAGTGAAATTGCCAATGCTTAAGAAAGCAAATTTAAGATACCCTAATAAAGGCTTCAAGGACAATAGGGGACTGTCCACAGAGAGTAGGTAGGTTAAGTTGAGATGAGTTAACAGGAAGATACATTAATGAGAAAAGTCTAAATACTGCTTCAGTTCAGAAAACCATTCACATTGCTCTTTGGGAACACTAGAGTCAGGTATGCTAATAGAGGCATAGAGATGGTGGCACAGCTTTCCTATGAGACTGTTCTAAAGGCAAACTGTGATGCTCGTCTTGACTGTATTATTTAGCAGTTACATGTGAGAGATAAATGGCAGACATTTGATGGATGGACAGATGACTGGAAGATGATAGATACATAGATATACACAAACAGATGGATATTATATATTCTTAAGTAAAATCCAATAGTCCTCAAAAGGAGGTAGCCTTTTCTGGGCAATATTTGAAAGCTATATATTTATTTTTGTTTTATAACTTATAGAGGAGGAAGAATTAATAGATTCTAATGGGCAGAGATCACAAATGACACTAAACAACCTTCACAAAGACAATGCCTTTCCAACAACAAAGAATTATTGACACACACAAGTAGCATCAATAATGAAGAGGGGCTATTATATACATATATAATTTGGGATGGGAATAAGCTCACTAAATTTTTGTAGATCTTAAAATTGCAAAACAAGTATTATACTAGCAAAGTCAAGATTACACCTTTGTGCAAGCTATCAAATGAATTCAGAGGTGATGAATGCATGCTTGACATCACCTTTGTGAGTGTAGCCACACTCACATACACAGGGATGGTTTTTACTAGCACACAGGATTCCCATACAGCAAACTACATCAGTACAGCTGCCTTCCTCCATTCTCTGGCTGTTTGGTTAATAGTTGATTTGTTTTGTGCTTGTAATGGGCTGCTTTTTTTTTTGTTAATTCCCAGTTTATTATAAGAGAAATAGACAAAAGCAAGTTACTTCTTCCAGGGGATACTGCTATATCTGGACATAAGCCTGAAGTCATTGAGATGATTCAGCACCCATGAGCTGAGCAGAGATGCTTTGATGACCAACTCTTCAGAGTGGTTTGCAGAACATAAAGTGAAGAGTCTTGGGTTCTGATGAACTCTCAAGGCATTGGATTAAATTCTGAAGGTGCTTTCCCCAGTATGATAAAGACATACACTGATGACATTTTTAGAATTTAAAATTGTAGGCAAGTGTGTTCTTTATACTTTCGGAAAATGTCATAAAATAGTATTTACTTCTGGTTCAAAATATATTAAGTAGACATTAAGAAAAATACATATAAACCTATATAGGTCTAATTTTACAGCCTAGATTTCAAACAACAGCATAGGAAGAAACATTGGTGAGTGGTCTTGTCAGCATCAGCTGAATATATAGGTATATTATTGTGGCTTCTAGTGTTGAGAATATCACACTTCTGCCTAGTACTAAAGGATATACTGCTAATTATCAATACAATGTTATACCTTGAAGATGAAAATTTTGCTCTACTTTATAAACATGGCTATATTTTCAAGGAACAACTTAGCCAGGTATCCCATACATAGCAGTTGGAGGCTGGGGGGAATGAACGACTTACCATTGAGCCATTTGGAGTTGTACTGTGCAGTTCGAAGAGGAGGTAAAGTGCCCAGACTTCGGTAAATGGCTGGATCTCTCCCTGGGAAGTCCATGGCTGTTGCTGCATAGAGTTCCCCACTGGCTGTGAGCAGAGCTGTAGAATTGTGTTGGGGACTGTAGGGACAGCGGGCCATTCCACTGATCTGATCATGGATCTCAGTCAGGTTACTCAACTATTGGTAAAAATGAGAGGGAAACCAGTTATCCTCAAGAAATTCCATTGAATATACTCATAACCTCCAACTTACACCACAGCTAAACATGTGTCTCCTAGGTACACTCTGGGGTATGTGAGATGTAAAGCTTTTCAAACTCTGTCTTTATAAAGGGTTCTCTGCAATCTTGGCCAGACTCCACCCCTGTAGTTATAGAACTTCGTGTTAGTGATACAGTATGAAACAAGAGTAATTTTATGTAGGATGTGTGTCCACTGTATTCTACTTTAATGCAAACTCTAACTTTAATCTTTACAGATATGTAAATCATAATAAGGAACTATTTTCATGATACTAGTCTGACAATATTTTTTTAAGAAAGCTAATTATAAATACTATTTAGTGCCAATATTCTATACCATGTAATAAACTTTTTTTTATTCTTTCCCCCTTTTTAGTCTTGAGAAAGCTGCAGGTATGTCAATGTCAGCTTGGCTTTTAAATGCCATTTATCAACTAATAAAACATGAGAAAAGCTGTTGTTGTTGTTGTTTGTATGGTTGGTATTTTGGTATTTGACAAGGCTCAATTTCAATTTTGTTTCTGACTTTTAACTGAGTTTAAAAAAAGAATAGTTCAGTTGGCTTATGCAGAAATAGCCATCTCACCCTACTCTCTGCTGCTGGAAACACAGTCCTGGGGAAATTACATAAAGTCTTTATGGCTCAGGGTCTTTTAATTTAAAAACTACCCCCCCAAAGTAACAAACTCATGGTGTAGATGTTGAAGATGGGGTGTTTACAATGTGGTCACATGCTGATAACTGCAGATCTAAAGTAGGGAACTGTTTGTGGTCAGTACTTAACATGCTCTGCCTCCTTTGCTATATGTCCAATAACTGAACATAAACTTTAAAATAAACAGTAAGCCTAGTTGATAAATTAAGGCTTTAAGAGAAGTTGTACTATCCATAAATTAACATAATGGTGTTTCCTAGTTATATTTCTCAAGGAAGATTAAATTAACATTCTGAATTAGGAAGATAGCATGCATGTCTAATGACCTCACGGTGCTTCTTCAGTGGGAATTGGAAGATGAAAATCCTTACCTATAATAATAATGATACCTTTACTTTGTTTATGTTGTTTATTTTATTTTTGGCATACTTGTTCTACAGTTTATATATATTTTCTTCCTATATGAATTGAGATTTTAGAGCATTTTAGTAACTGATAATATTTCTACCACAATGAAAATAAGAAAGAAGCATATGTTTATGATGATACTTAAGGCCATTCATTAGGAAACTATTGAATGAAATAAATGCAAAGCATACTTAAGTATGTAATATAAAATTAACTTCTGTTTTTTCATATACATCACAGTCATGACTGATTAAAAGTGAACAAGTCAAACATTCACTGAATGTTGAAATGTTGAAAAGGGGCTTGCCCTTGCTGTTCAGAAACATGTTACATGGCGCTTTGAAGATGTCATGGATGCCTGTCTCTTGTCTAAGTTTGTTTGTTGATGTTCAGTGTGGACACATACCGAACGGATGGTACAGACAGGTGTGAACGCATTCGTCCCACAGGTGAATAGCCGGTCCCCGCCCACTAAGAGCACTCTAATATAGTTCTGACATTCCTCCTGAAAATCAAAAGCATAAATAACACATTGAGAAGTCTTGAAGGCAAGATGAATGCTAATCATGGGTATATTATGTCTCTCAGGAAAAGAAAAACCTAGTCCTTCCCTGGTGTTGACTAAATCCAGCATTGAAACTGTTGACTTTATACCTATAACCACACACTTGTTCAATAGATAGTATTTACTAAGATAAGTGTGCATCACATTATATCTTCCAAGTATGTCTTCTTTTGATAAACATGAATTCATTTTAAATGGAGAGAGAGAGAGAGAGAGAGAGAGAGAGAGAGTCTTCCCCAGGAAAGTGTATACCATTGGTTATCTGATACCAATGGTCAGTCCTAAATACATAAATAAAAAAAAATTATATGAATTCATCAGGTTGCATTTATGTACTTAGGAATACACTCACATATTCACATGGACACAAATACACATATGTATAACAGAGCGATTTAAAAATAGCTGGATGCTTCTTCCCAGAGCACGCTGGGGCCACCTCCATATCCCAAAATCTTCCTGCAGCTGGCCACACCCCAATGAAATTCAGATCCTTGACATCACGAGTGTTTACCTAAGTAAATTCTGACTTCCCGCTATATATACGTAAATTAAATTAATTAAAAATTGGGCATAAATTTGAAAGAAAGAATTCATGAGGACATATGAGAATTTGGAGTGAGCAAAGGAAAAGAGAAATGATGTAATTATAGTCTCAAAAAAATAGGAGATAATTTTAAATAAGAAAAGAAAACACAAAGATTATTATAAACATGCTGTAGTTGAAAACTTTCTTCATTAAGAAGAAGATTGCATATGGAAAATAAAGACTGGAATAAGATGATTGCTATGAACCCAGACTAATCAAATGTGTTTTTATGCATGGAAGTGTTATACTCAAACCTTTTTTGTATAATTAACATATATTTAATTGTACAAAATAACATATTATGAATATATATTTAATATATGCATTAAAACTACATTAAATATATATAATATTTATATATACATTTATATATATAAAGGCATAATTGTAAATGCCTTTATACACCTTTAACTTCTTTACAAGTAAGTATATAACTATCATGGAACATTTAGGAAGGAGTCCCAGGCTAAGAAGTGACCCACAGGTGCACATATCTTTCTTCAAAGCTTTCATACCAAAGATTGTCATGTGACAGACCTTTTATTAAGCACTCACTGAAGGATACCCTGTTTACAAGATGTTACAATTTAAACAGGAAAAGCAAGTCCATAACATTACTGCATAGATGTTCACACATTGTAATAAGGAAATACCATCTCTACTGCTCTAAAAGAAAAGAATATAGGAAGATTTCCTGGAAAGAAAGTTTAATGGAAGAATAAGATTTGTTGGGTTTACCAGGTAGAGGTTCATGTAGGCTGCATGCAGGTTTGCACTAACCAAAAAAAGACTCAGACCACGCAGGCCAGGGAAAAGAACTGTGACTGAGCATGGTACTAGGGAAGGCTGGAAATTCTACAGGAGATGTAACATACACACCCTGGTGCCAGAAAGATGCCATATAAGCCAGGGTAGAAAGCATTGCATTGCACTCTGCATGAGAGTTGGCCTCATGCTTGTTGTCAAAGGACTACTCAAGAATTCATTGGGAGAAGACAGAGTGAGTACAGGAGTGAAGGGGCAGAGGTACACCTCTATAGCTGAGCTCTTTCTCCTCCAGGCTTGGACCATCCTGATCTGTGAAAGGACAATGGTGGCATGTGGCACATCAGCAGGATCTCCCCCATGGGACTAGCATGGGGCCAGGATTCGAAGCCACATACCCCATAGAATACCAGGATGCCATGATGATTTGAATCCCATAAAAACTCGGAGAAAACACATTCAGTGGTATAACAATCCTGCTTTCTGGTCACATAAACTTCACTTTCAGTAACAGTGTGAGTTTGCATTAACCGATCTGCTGCATAGACTGACACATACAATGTAAATTGTTCACTCACATGAATTTGCTTTGTAAGAGAACTGAGCTATCAAATATACATGATTCTCTTTGCTTCATTGCTAACAATAAAAACAACACATTATGACTGAGAAAACAAAACAAAACAATAGAAAATGTTGTGGAGTATTAGTTGAGGATGTGTTTCTTTTTTCATGCTGTGGAACGATCGTTTAATGATACAGAGATGTGCTGTATTTTTTTTTTTATGTTGCATTTGTTTAACTCTGTGAAGCTGTGTTACTTTGCCGGTTTAAAACACCTGATTGGTTGAATGAAGAGCTGAATGGCCAATAAACGCTAAGCAGGAGAGAGAACTAGTGGGGCCTGGCATGCAATGGAAATAAATAAAAGGAGAGATGGAGGAATGTGCAAAGGAAAAGGACATCAGAGGCCAGCCACCCAGCTACACAGCAAGCCACAGAGTTAAGAAGTCCAGCCACCCAGCTACACAGCAAGCCACAAAGCCAGAAATAACTAACGGAATGTAGAACAGAGAAAGATAGAAGCCCAGAGACAAAATGTAGACAGAATAATTGAAATTAAGTAAAGCTGGCTAGAAACAAGTCAAGCTAAGGCCAGGCATTTGTAAGTAATAGTAAGTCACTGTGGATTATTTGGCAGCTGATTAGTGCCACCCACACAACAAGACAAAAAGTTAAAAAGAAATACACTGACAAGAAGAAAGATCCAAGTTAGTAGAAAATCTGGAAAATAAGTCTGAATAATTGTAACTACTGGGGTTCTGCGAAAGGTGGAGGAGATGGAAGGACAAAGCTTGTTCTGTTCCCAACACGGACAGGTCAGGAGAGGTCCAAGGAGCAAAGAACAGTACTTCAGGCTTCAAAGCACCATTCCCAGGGGAGAAAGGAGCAGAGTTTGCAAGGACAGGATCAAAGGGAGGACTAACACAGGACACCAGGGCCTGTCTGAACGAGGCACCTCCACCAAGTCTTTCCAGAACACAGGCCTGAGAATCCTTGGTGAAATGAATGGATACACTGTTATGATAATGACCTAATAGTAATGACTGGGATAGAAAATTACACACAGTGTGGAGGGTGGAGTGCTGCCTTTTGAATTCTTTCAAAAACATTATGACAAGTAAAAGAAATTTTCTTCTTAAAGTAAGAGTCCACCCCGAGGAGCAAGTCTCACTAGAGGAAACTACTCTGCTGTAAAGAACAGAGCCCAGAGGAAATTGTTCCAGTTGAAAAGACCCGATCTACTGCTGAGTTCTGCAGACCTGGCAAGAAGAAAGTATGCCATGCCATCAGTTATGAAAGTAAAGGGGACAACGGAGAAAACATGCAATATAGTAATGCAAATCCCCCAGATAAAAACATAGAGCCAGGAGACAGAAGGCTGCCACTTTCCTGAAGGCTTGTCATAAGCGTTATGGGGACACAGAATATCAGCAGAAGTGTGCGATATAGTCATGTAGGGAAATACAGAACGTTCAAGTGCTTCTTTAATCAAAGAAACAAGGATGAGAAAGCACAGGGAATTATTTCAGTTGGAGCAGAAAGTAAAGGAGCATGTTCTGATAATTAGGACTTTATAAGAATTCACTAGGCCTTGACCAGTTTCCCCAACTGAGTGTTGAGAAGGAAGGTAGTCATGGAAAGGACCAAGGAGGTCAGAGAAGGAGGGCAGAACATCATCTTTCTGACAGTGTGGAAGACCTGAATGAGACCTATTGAGGGGAATAGAATATATTCTAGAAGACTTTCATCCTCCTGGCATAGGGAAGGCGAGTGAAGAAGACTGAGTAGTCACCAGTTGGACAAAATCAAAATGAGCTCACTCATGAGTTCTTCAAACATGGTACCCAGAGGAGGTCACTGTCTTCATTAATTTAAGATCCAAATTCATTTGTGGCTTAGCTCGGATCCGGACGTTCAAGTGTGCCTCTCTTAATGATTCTCTCCTCTTTAATTCACACACTTTCACCTCTGATTCAAAAAGAACTGGGTGTTAAAAAGTTATTCTTAAAACACCTCATTCTCTTAAAGAAAAGCTGGGGCAAGTTCAAGCAAAGTAAAATGCAAAAATAAAATATGGAAAGGAACCAAGTAGACATGCCATACTTTGGGGCATGAGATACCTTCAGGGTCAGAGAGTTAAATGGACAAAGTTGGCCCAATGTGTAGGGTGATAATAGTCAGGCCTGTGTCAATGATTCTAAGTTATAGATTGTTGATGTTAGTGTCAGTAGCAAACAGACTTTTATAGGTTGCCTAGACTTATTCAAAATAGTGCTTGGGGTTACCACTTTGAAATATGGGCAGATGTACAGAGAGAAGATACTTTAGGGGGCTGTTCTGTTTATCTTACAAATAAGCATTACAAATAACAGAAATGATTTCTTCATTTTACCTGTTTCCCCTTCTATTCCATTTCTGTACTAGGGAGATGACTTATTGAATTTGATTCTCCAACAGTCACAGAACATATCTGAGGCCACCAAAAGATGGCTGCCAGATGGCCTTGGTGGTTGATAATCAGAGTCATCTATCTTGGTTTGAATAATTCAACTTCAACACTAAAATGGCCCATATATGTCTCTGGTGCACAGGTGAGTCAACTTGTCCTTCACTTCCAGAAGATTCTATTTCAGCTGATAGCAAGAAGCATGATAAAGTTGCAGACAAGACTTCCTGATGACAAAGAAACAATGCCCACTTGGTGTTATGGACACAGCCTCCATCCTCCAGGGGGTTAGGGGAGACACGTGCTATATTTTAAGGGCCTTTTCTTTTGAACTACCTGGATTTTGCCTTATAACATTTTATCATTTCTTCTTCCCCTATTAAATATATTCTGTGTATCAAAAAATGTGTAGCTATGTGCAGGTATTGTTGTTAAGCCAGTGTCTCCTTAGCAGCACATGCATGAACTACTCATCAATTTCAAGAAGGTGAGAACAAGATTGGAAGGTTGACAGCTTTATGTTACCCACAGTGCTCCAAGTAAAAACAATGTCTTCCTTTTAATGATATATTACCTTTATGCACATCTAAGGTGATGAGGAGGAACAATATCTCTGTGTGTATCTGTATTTGTGTATATATACAGATGAACATATATACATGTTTATGATGCAATCAAGAATCTTGTACTATGGTTACATGACTCTTCCTAGGTAACAGAATATAAGGATGCTCAAAACCCTCATACAAAAATATGCAGAAATTACCTCTGAGCTGCACACATCTTACCCTATGCTTTTAATTATTTGTAGATTATTTTTAGTACAAATGTTGTGGATATAGATCTTAGGTTATTAAAGAAATAATGTAAAGAAAAAATGTTTAATTAAGAAAAAATATATTTAAACAAAATATCTGATGTGCATAATCTGAACAAGGTGCTTTGTCTAAAACGAATGGTCTTAGTTCTTTAAGCAATTGTGAAGCATACGGCATGTCTGGAGCATCCCTTGTATGGATAAACTCATAACCATTCTAAACATCAACATTTTAGGTAAAAACTCAAAGCTCCATCCCTCCAGCACCACATTTCCAGGCAGAAGGTGCCATGTCTTTCTTTTCTTAGTCGGTAGGAGTTGACCTCTTTACAAGCATAATTTGGCAGTCAAGAAAGTAGAACCACAGGACATAGAATGAACAGTAACACACAGAGCCTTAGATTCTAATCCAAATTCTCCCACAAATTAGCACAATAATTCTAGGAACTTAGTGTCAAAAGTACTGAAATGAGATCATGAACAAGAACATTTTGAAAATTATGAAATGTCATAAAAGCACAAAGCAACCTTTTCATTCTCTTAATAATTACTTATGTTTCCTTTGTGTGGTCCCTAAATGCCATGGCAGAGCCAGCTGTGTCCAGACAGAAGAACCAGTAACAGACAAGGCTCTCTTGTTAGATGTTGAGACAATTAGCTATTTGTGTCTAAAATAATATTTATGTGAAATGTATTTAAAGTGTTCTACAGTTTGATTTCAATAACACATATTTCAAAGACAATGAAATATAATGAAACTTGTTATACTGTTTTTGCATCAATAAAAATGGATTCTTTCTCCGGCTTTAATGCATGTAGATACTTAGAGCATTTCAGTCATAGTAAGCAGACTTATCTAGAAGTAAATTAAAACTCAGAACTCATTTGGGATCTACTATCTCAGTACCTACTTTCTTTGCAAGCCTTAATCAAAGATTTATGCAATTTCTTGTGGCCTTGACACCCTTAGATTATAAATTTCATGTTCCCACAACAGGCAAGGCTGCTTATACTTGACCTAGTAATACCAGGGGCAGAAAGTTGTCATATTTATTATCCTGAGTTCTGTGACCACATGAGGAATGTTTTCACTAGAGAAGAAGTAGGTGTAGGCAGTAGCTTTGCTGTTGGCTCAGCTAGCTCCTTCTACCTGTCATACCTTAATGTCTGGGCAGGGAAATGCATTGGACTGTACAGCACACACAACTTTTGGGGACAGTCGCAAAAAATTGGGTTCAGTTAAAATGCCTGCATTGTTTGCATTTTTAAAATGTCACATTTTTGCATTGTTTTTTTTATTGCAGGGAGAAGGGAGACTTTGTAATTCTGTGCACATTCTCAGAATACCACAGCACAAGCAAATAGATTATTTGAATTTTCCTTACAAATTCATGACCACTAAGAAAAGTGTGAAGTCTATTTCTCCAATGAGACACTATATTCTAGTCAAATAGAAACATTACTTCCTTCGGATTCTAGGATCTGTCAGCCTGGAGACCTTTGGGATGTCTAAAGTCTGTATTCAGGGCCTGCCCATTGCTACCAGCCTTGGTATGCTTTTTCCTGTCCTCAGAGGCTATCTTGCTCTTTCTTTTATGTGTCTGGGGTGCTGGGCTTTACCCCACTGGATGATAAACATCCCAGTGCCCACTCGATGGAAGAAAAAGGGATGGGAAGTAAGGACTTTGGGGACAGTTGGGATAAGGTACCATTTGCTCTCAGCTCCTGAACCAGGCTTCAGTGTCATTATTCTAACATATTAGTGAATCTACCAACTCATTTTCTAAACATGAGTTTCTACTGTACCAAATTTCTAATCTTTTGTTTTGTTCTGTCTGGTTTTTGAGACAGTATCTCACTGTTTCACCAGGCTGTCATCAATCTCTGGAACTCTAGTGATTCTCCTGACTCAGCCTCTTCAGGAATTAGAATCATAGGCAGTAGAGACCAACTCAATAAGTGGTTGTATCAACTAAATCCTATTTCTATGCAACACTGCTTTTTAAAGCTCTAGGTAAATTTATGATTTGTTGAATACAACCTAAAATAAAATTTGATTCATCTTGCACATAATATATGGTGTTTAAAATTTATCTTCACTAACACACATAATTGGAATTAACTTATAATTACCAAGATTTGCCATTACTTTTAGTCCATTAAAAACCTGAATCATAGGAATTATAAAAGGATGATTTGATGTGAGTACATTTGTTTGCCCAATTTTCCTATTTGTATTAGAAAAAAATGCATTTAGTTTATTGACAATTTGTTCCTTCATTGGATCAGAGGTATATTACATACTGGGCATGGATGATAGATACTGTTCTATCAAATTAATTTCTAAATACAAAATTAATCAAAGGTCAGAGGTTGAGGTGAGATATGGGTTGATGGGTTCAGATGAGCAATTTTCCTACTAGTGATAATATACTAGGAAGTGAAAATGACCTGGATACTTGATTAATGGCTTGGAGACTTTGCTGTAGAACAACCTCTGTACAGCTGAGCAGCTCCTGATGCTCTTTTCTAATTCACCACTAAAGCTGGAAGCCCAGGAAGGGGAAAAGATTAATTATTAGCATTTTTTAAAAGTCTGGGAACCAAATATGTAAATAACTTCCTGGTGAAATACAATAATGTGAAAATTGTCAATTCATGTATCATTTGATAAACTAAGTCACCAATTCCCTGAAAAATATTTGGAGCAAACTGGTTATTTGGGGTTGTCAGGTCATGATGGGCAAAACCTGCTGAACCTACTGTATGAAAGAAAGTCCCCTTAAAAATCATCTAACCCCTGCCACCAAATGTGGTGAGGATGATTAACTAAATCAGATCTACAGGAGCTCAATGTGTGCATTCAATCATACAGTACTACCAACCTCTACTCTGTGTTCCAAAGGGCTTCAGGAGGGCACTGTAACCATAAACTATTGGCATAGTTCACAGTCCATGGCTGGATAATTAGCACAGCGTGAGAGGGCAAAGATTGATGGCTAGTGGAGCTTTTCCAAGACTGGTAACTGATGGAATGATGGTCAAAACACATCACCTGTGCTTTAAGAGTTGAGCAATGCATGCTGGGAGTAGTGACCATAAAAACAGGGATTTGAGAAGAGAGAATGGGGTTTTACATTAGTAGAGGGCAGCTCTCAGGTCTGTCTGAGGTATGCAAAAATCTAAAACAAAATCCTAATTTACAGACACAGATCTGTGACAAGTGTCAACATTGGAGGGTATCTGCTTATCAACTGAAATGAGAAAAGAAGTAAAAGAGACTCAACAAAAGCAAAATAAAAGTAAAAAAGAAAAAGAAAAAAGAAAAAAAGAAAGGAGAGAGAGAGAAGAGGGGCAATCCAACGGAGAAAGAAACAGTGGCCAGGTTACCAGGCAGCCCAGGCCTCCTGAAGGCAACTATGTCACAGGCCAGCACCGTGTTAATGCTCAAGCCCTGGAATGAAGTCCAGTGTGTCCTCAAGGGAGCACCGAGCCTTGGTATTTCATCACCATTATCTCTACCCTGTGCAATTTGCCTCCCTCAGTTTACTGTTTAGGATAGGGGGCTTTAGGGCAAGCTATTGGAGATTTAGGAAAAGGAATCTGTCTCCTAGAGATTCCTATTCATGATTCCTCAACTGTAAGTCATCTTTCCTTCATGCTCATGAAGGGAACCTCAATAAATGTACTGGTTCAGTAAGTGCAATTTGGGTGGAGTCATTTCTTCTGTCTGTTGATGGTCCTTGTGTAGAGTGAACAGATGTTTGTTCATGACTCCTCAGAAAAAATCACACAGAGGATGGTGTGTTGTTTGAAATGCTGGCTGGTAGTGATAAATAAGAGTGCTACAGCGAGCCTCAATATCACAGAGGGGCAACAGCCATGGAGAAGTCACATCTCCAAAACATTGTTATATGTTTAAAGGACTCCTCAAGCAAGTTAGAGAGTCCCCTGGTATTTTTTATATATACTATTAGACACTCATTATTTGGGACTAATTCATATTCTAGTCCTTTGCAACCTGAAGCTGCCAGTATAGTTTGGTAAATTTTTAATGATTTAGCTCAGAGGTATTTTTGATGATTAAATATCTTTTGGTAAAAAATGTCTATCAACTTCTGCATTCTTTCCTCTCCTCCTCGCTCCTCCTCCTCTTCTTCCTTTTTTCCTCAGCCTTTCTCTCACCCCTCTCTTTCTTTCTGTATTTCAGACTAGCTAAGTTTATGACTTATTGCCTCCTTTTTCCTTCTACACTTTGGAGATCTGCATTATCACTCAATTCTCAGAGTCATTCTTCCATGTTCTGGGGCAAGCTCTATATCCCATAAAAAAGACAACCCATCATCTTCATTATAGACACAGAGATGAGGGCCACTTGCTACTGCTTACTCCATGGGCTGTATTGTTCCACATCCTCTTGGCTCTAAGACCAGCACTGCTCAGGTAGCCTCCTCCAACCCATGTACCAGCATTTCTCCATAGACCAAAGTGCAGCTAGCATCAGAAAAGTCTACATGCTTTCCTTCCTGTCCATGTGTTCTGTCTTTGCTGGCATGAAGATCTTTCCCAGTGCTCACTGCACTGTGGAATGGCTGCAAGAGTATTTTCTCAGGGAATAAAGAACACCTTTCCTAAAGACAGCAGTGTCCCTGAAAAGAGAGTTCTGTTTGTGTTACCAATCCCTAGTTATGTGTAAGATCTATGTGTGAGTACTATTGTGTACCCCATCCTCAAAGATCAATGATCTTTTTATAGGAATTTGGAAGTGTAGATTTCAGCATTGACAGAGATAAAACAAATCACACAGGTATGCAAAGACCATCAAGAATATATCTCAGACAGTTTTGATGCAGTGATTTTATCTGGGAAGCGATAAATATTACAAGGCCCCATATCATATCTCTGGTACTGCAAAATACGATATAATACAACTACTTCACCATTCTTCATAGTTAAAACGGTAAAATATAGAAGAGGCATATTAAATACTATATTTAAATTATTTCCTATATTTTTATAACAAATATCATAGCCAGATTATCTTGAATCTTATATAATGATTAAAAGTACAAATTAGATCTTCATTTACTTTCTAACTCTTAGAGAGATGACTGGTTTGTGTGACTCATTTTCACAGAACATTAAAACATGATTCATTTACTCTTTACATATATCTCACTTTGCAGGGAACCCTCTTCTCAGGAATCTAGTGTTTTACACACAGCTGTCAGAGTGGCGTACCTCAACCCTCTGTTCTCCTTACCTTTGATTTGCCCTTGCTGTAACAGGCCTTCTTGGTAGCTTCGTCACACTCCCACTCTACAGCCTACAAAGAGAGCAAATGCAAACCTTTAGGGCTTTAGGGGAAACAGGACGATAATAAGGTCTCTGTGGCTAGAGAAGATAATCAGTGCATCCTGTGCCAACAACTTCAGAGTGGTATAGAATTAACACCAAATGCAGGATATCAAGGCAGGGCCTTACACTTGACTTTGAAATTAAGATTTCTAAGAGACTTGACTTTTAAGAATCTGCTTCATAGTAAAAACAGCAGGACATTCAGACACAGTCACTGGTAAACAAGATGAATTACTTGAGGAAAACCAGGATAAATACCCAGTTTAGGAGATCATGAAACAGTGATCTGACTCATTCAAATCCACAGAATGTCATGCATCAACACTCATAGATAATTCCAGAGATGACTCTGCACATCCTAGCTACCACCATATACCATTGTCAACCTATGATTGGTTCATGTGCAGAGCACTGTGACTATTTTCCATCACCACTCAGCTACTAGCTCTATTTAGAGCTGTAATGCTTAATATTTTCAAACTTTTCAAACCTAGCCCACGTTAATCAAGTTGATAAACACATTAGCACCTTAGTCACAAAGAGAACCTGTGGCACCTAGGATGATAGTGCATTTCACAGACAGAGGGCTTCCAGGCTCTGTTTGCAAGTCAT
Organism: Sigmodon hispidus; assembly: GCA_004025045.1. Lineage (NCBI taxonomy): Eukaryota > Metazoa > Chordata > Mammalia > Rodentia > Cricetidae > Sigmodon > Sigmodon hispidus. Next base: position 43,272 of record PVIH01012950.1, on the reverse strand, counting down.
TTAACACCAGTTTAAGCAAGGAAGTATTGCTCTTTTCAACTACTTTATGACCAGTGAAGTTATTATCAAGAAAACATGTGAGGAACAATTTTATTAGGTCAGAAAATGTCAAATAATAAACTAAACATAATATAAACCAAAGTAAAACAATATGCATGAAAATTCTGCTTCCACTCTTTCAAGTGCCAGGGAGAGTTGTTTTCCAGTTCTCCAACATGTAGGAGGATATACAGCCAGGCTGCTGTTGCCAAACACTGCTGCATAACAGGGGAAGTCATAACAAGAGTGTTCAGGACATCTTACTCCTCTCAAGAAACATGAGACCATGAGATGTTATCCACAGAGAACTGCCCTGGTGTTCTTTCAATGGGCACAGTGCCATGTCTGTTTATGATTGTGTGGAACGGAGACTTTGGTCAGCATTGACCTCCAAAAAGAGAATAGTTGTTAATTTTGTGATCCTTTCCTTGGTCAATTTGGTAGGGACAGTGGAGATCCAGCTAATCTGTCTCTGATGCAAATAACTGCTCTGAATTCCATCCAGGATGACAAGTATTTCAATGAGAAACAAAGATATCACACAGGCAAGGGATTCACACACAGCACCATGACATGTGGATTCAAAAAACCAAAAATACATCCACTGTTAACCTTGCATGAATTTTAATATGTTCCTCTCTTAAACCTGTTTATAAAAATTCACCATTGCATCTTTGCTCTTATTTGAATGTAAAACAGAATTTACTTTTTTGATTTTTTGTTTATATATATACATATAAATTTTGGTGATTTTACATCATGCACCCCATCAAAATCAGTTATCAGACCTCTCAGGTTTATACTCACTCTTATGATCTCATTTACAAAAGCACCCATTAATGCTATTCATTTACTTACTGTAGCATAATTAAACTTCCTGTGGCCAGATCCTTAAAGAAAACAAGTCTTTCCTCACTCATACCCCTGCCAGAGGTCATCAATGCAGAAGTGAGGCATCATACCATATAGCGATGTTCTAGTCTTGAGCTCTTGCATATAATGATATCTTTTTTTTTTCTTAACTCCACTAATGAGTTCCCTGATTCTCTTTCTGGGATTGTGATATCTCTCTCAGAAGAATATTCTTGAAATCCATCCATTTGCCTGCAAATTTTAGAATAGCAATTTTTTCTTACTGCTGAGTAGTACTCCATTGTGGAGATGAACCACAGTTTGTTGATCCATTCTTCAGTTGAGGGCATCTAGGTTGTAGCCAGGTTCTTGCTATTATGAATAATGCTGCTATGAACATAGTTGAGCTAATGCTTTGGGGGTAAAAATGTACGTATTTAGGGTGTATGCCTAAAAGTGGTATTGCTGGATCCTTGGGGAGATTGATTCCCAGTTTTCTGAGAAACTGCCATACTGCATTCCAGTGTGGCTGAACCAGCTTACATTCCCATCAACAATGGAGGAGTGTTCCCCTTGCTCCACATTCTCTCCAGCATAGGCTATCACCTGTGTTTTTAATCTTAGCCATTCTGACAGGTATAAGGTGGTATCTCAGTTTTTTTTATTTGAATTTCTCTGATGGCTAAAGATGTTGAACACTTTTTCATGTGCCTTTCAGCAATTTGTAATTCTGCTGAGAATTCCCTTTTTAATTCTGAACACCATTTTTCAATTGGGTTATTAAGGGTTTGGGGCTCTAGTTTCTTGAGTTCTCTGTATATTTCAGAGATTAATCGTCTATCACTTGTAGAATTGGTAAAAATCTTTTCACAATCTGTTGGCTGTTGTTTTGTCTTATTGACTATGTCCTTGGCCTTACAGAAGTTTCTCAGTTTCAGGAGGTCCCACTTACTGATTGTTGTTCTTGGCGTCTATGCTACTGGTATTATATTTAGGAAGTGGCCACCTGTGCCAATGCATTGAAGGGTATTTCCTAGTTTTCTATCCAGTTCAGAGTAGCTGGGTTTATTTTGAGGTCTTTGATCTACTTGGATTTAAGTTTTGTGCAAGGTAATAGATTTGCATCTATTTGTATTCTTCTACACACTACCATCCAGTTATGACAACACCATTTGTTGAAGATACTATCTTTCTTCCATTGTATATTTTTGGCCTCTTTGTCGAAAATCAGGTGTTCATAGGTGTGTGGGTTAATATCTGGGTCTTCAGTTCGATTCCATTGATCCACAAGTCTGCTTTTATGCCAGTATCAAGCTGTTTTTATTACTGTAGCTCTATAATATAATTTGAAGTCAGGGATGGTGATGCCCTCCTGATGTTCTTTTGTTAAGCAAAATAGTTTTGGCAATTCTGGTTTTCCTGTTATCCCAATTGAAATTGAGTATTGTTCTTTCAAGGTCTGTAAAAATTTGTGTTGTGATTTTGATAAGAATTGTACTGAATTTGTAGATTGCTTTTGGTAAGATTGCCATTTTCATTATATTGATCCTATCTATCCAGGAACATGGGAGATCATATAAGTAAAACAGAATTTATACACTGATGCATTCCTTCAGGAAAACAACAACAACAATAAAAAACTCATTATAGATTTAAGCTTATGTTACCAAAGGGATTAATATCATTTAACAGAAATAGGTGTTGCAGCCACTCAGGTATGAGCATGTCTGTACAATGAAATTCTTCAGTTGAGGAGGCACTCTCATTGGCTCTTGTTGACTTGGTGATATTCTTAAAAGTTAAATATTGGAGAATGGAGAGACAGCTATGTTAGGAAGATACTTTGAAGAAAGCATGAGAATCTGAGCTTCAGTATCATTTCCAAAAATGCTTACCAAGCCCAGTTCTGAAGTAATGGAGACAGGGAGTACCCTGGAGCTTGCTGCCTAGGTGGCTTACCCTTCTCAGTATTTTTTAGTCAAGGGAGAAAACATGTTGGAAAAGAAACAAGACCCAGCAAAGATACCCAAGGTTGACTCCTCCCCCCTCTTTCTCTCTCTCACTTACATCTGATGCACATGTATACACACAAGAATTAAATGTTGATATGCATTAGACAAGAATTATCATGAATTGAAGATTGCCTGGGTTTCAGAGGAATTATGCTCAACCTGGGTGACCCAGTGGGACCATAAAACAGAAAGCTGAGGCTGGAGCTATAGCCTACCAAATGGAAGACCTGAGATTCAATGCCCAATAAAGCAAAATAGTAAAATATTAATAGTCTCCTGAATAAACATAGGAGGTCTGGGTATCTGGGTGAGCCCCAGGATTAAGTGAGAATATTAATCAAATGCCATCAGTGTTGTTAGATCTCACTGCCACTGCCAGTAAATAAAGAGTTTTCAATTCTACCAGGTGCTCAAGTAGCTTTCACATTTTGAAGATAAATATTGGCCAAGGACCAGAAGTAAAAAGAAATAAAGAGGATGAGTTTTCATAAATATTTTATTACTTTGTCCAGAATACTGAAAAACAGCCACTGCTCATACAGGTTTATTAGATCAATAGGAAAACACTAAACATATAACTTTTCTCTTATTTGAAATAAAGGATTGACTTCTGGAGGCATTTCATCTCTGTATCACCTGCATGACAAGCATATTCAAATTCAGAATTAATTTACAATCATGACTGTTTTGCTTTCTATGTTTACATATTATTCATGCATAGAGGGAGAAGGAAATCATATACTAATGGTGGAAATTTACCAAGAGAAGAGAGGGAAGCATTGTTATAGATGGCAGAACTTTCTCTACAGAAAATGAAGTTGGTAAAAAACAACTTTTCACATGTGCATGAGAAGTAAGAGTTTTGGATTAATCTAATAACATTTTCCTTTCATTCACCAAACTAAACATTGCTTTGTGAATCTTCTAGCAGCTAAGAAAACATGTTGACACAGGAGAAAACTACAAGGGTTAATGCAATTATCTTGCATTAGATTTGACTTCTCAATTTTTACATTTTTTCAAGTCCAGCTTTCTTCTGAACTCTTTTCTAATGCCCTTTATTGTAAGAACTCCTCTTGTCAATAAAAGGCCTTTGGCGCAAACTTTACATCTTGTCTCAATGAAACTTTTTTTTTTATGTATATTATTATTTTGGAGAAAAATGCACAATTGACTTAGGGATTTTTCTATATATTTATCTTAAAATTTATTCTAGCTACTTTTATACCAACTCAGATCTTTTTTTTTTTCTGTCATTCAAAACAAATAAAAATTGTACAATTCCAATCCAGTGTAACTCAGTCTTCCTTCCTCATTTTTTTAAAATTAATCTTTACTTTTTGTTATCCTTTGTCTTTTCTACTAAAGGAGAGAAAAGAAACAGAAATAGTCTATATTTAACATTTAATGTTTATTAAACATGTCAGAAACAAACAGTAAACAGTTACAGTGATTATTTCACTGCTCAATGAATCAGATAAATGAATCTATACTTATGAAGACTAAGGATTAGTACATTAGCCCATTTTTCTATAAAGACACATAAATATCTTCTGTGATATTAAATAGGTTTTAAATGTTTTGATAGAGTTCCTTACATGAAGGCTTTTTTCATTTAATATTTATTAAACAGCTACCGAAGGTAATTGTTTGATGGAGGAAAACAGATAATATTTGTACACATCAAGTTTGATTTTACAAAAAAGTATTTTTTGAATATTTTGAAATAAATTTATTTCAAAATTTGAGATAAAAGAGTTTATTGAACATTTGGTCAGATCATACAGCAGCACATGTACCCTTTTCCTGGTACAGTAGCTTCATGGTGGTGCATTTTATTTGGCAATTCCCAGTGCTGAAGTCAGATCTGAAGCATATAAGACAAGGGAACACTGCTTCTAAGACTATGGAAACCCAAGGAAGTGAGGACCTTCCTACCACTTTAGAATAGACTATGCAGGGGAACATGCTCCAGTAGAGAGAGATAAATGAAGCTGTGTCAGATGTTGGATAGAAAAAAGATTGGCTGTTTTGATGTACTTGTTACATTCATATAAATCCACATTTTTCAGAAGTGTATAAACAAAGCTGCGTATTATCACATTCCACAGCAAGAGAAGCTAATTAGATGGAGACTAGCAGTGGTGAATGCTTTTCATAACAATGAAGAGAACAACATTCCAGGCAGATGGGCCACTGCACTTTCAGCAGATGGCTCTGCTAATTAGATACTGGCAAAAGATAACATTTAAAAAAATAAAAAACTAGTTTAATTACACAGCACCAAAAATTAACAACCACCTGAGGGCTTTCATTTTTTGTGCTTTTTTTTTTAATTTCATGTTTGCATTTATATTTCTTATGTCATGTACTTCTGCGACATGCTGGAGAATGTTATGTTGTCACCACAAATATAAACAAATTGTCAGGGAATGCAAGGCCATATCTTTGTTCAAAAAAAAAAAAAAAAAAAAGAAAAGAAAAGCAAAACTCAAATAAAACTTGAAGCAAGTGGGGACTTCATGATGTTTGAATAGCTTAGCAATCTAGACAACCTTGAATATGGCTGCCTTTATTAGTTATTTTATTTGACTTCCATGTTGGCTACAGGGTGACACAAATGTCATTGTCAAAGGTAACATATTTTAGTCACTTTGGGAGAGCTGTCTAGTGCCCTTCATCATCTTTGTATCTTATGTTAATGGCAGTAACTCTCATGTGGATCTGCAGGATATCTACGTGCTTGATTATGTCACAGATCCCAGTTATTTCCTGTGGGCACTCCCTCAAGATCACCAGGCTAGAGAGAAACTTCCTCTAAATTTAACTAATGTATTTCTGTGGTTTGTTTTTAATTCTTGCTAAAATAACATCCTAATCTTAGATAGCCCATAAGTATTAAAATATTTTAAGCACTATATTAAGACCTATATTTTTTCATATAATACCAAAATAAAATCACTTTGGCTAAATGCATGCATAATGGCTCCTAAATGTTGAATGTTCGTCTGTATTTGGCTTTTGAATTAGTATAGATAAGGCTGCATTTTTTAGAGTATGACAAACTGTGATTCTAACAAAATGAATTTGTTCTTACAGATTTGGAGGCTGGGTGTCTTAAAAGTTAGGAGGATTCTGTCCAGACCTCTGTCATAGCTTTTATCAGGGAAAAGGTCTTTAGTATTCCTTGACTTGTGCTTATAACAATCCTCAGACATCACAAGGCCTTCTCCCATAGTTGAAACAAAATCCCTTCTTCTTGTAAGGTCACCAGCCACTGGATCAAGGTCCAACAGTGATGATGACAACCTAATTCTAATATGCATATTAATTATACTAATTATAATACACATACAGGAGTTATTTCTAAATCAAGTCACAATTTAGATTTGTGGTAGGTTTGATTGGGGTGGGTAATAATAAACCCAGTACTGTTTCACATTTGGTCCAACTACAATATATAAATAAAGGCCACTCCTCTGAATGAAATTAGATCTCAAATCTAATGCAAGACTCTTTGAACTTGGATGTATTAGCTAGAGTAGCAACATTTGTGATGTTTTTTCCACATTTATCTCACTTAGCTGTATATAATTCATCTTAAAATACAATTACTATAAGATTTTGGATGAATATTTTATCTGGGTACTTGCCAAAGCCCCAGTATTTCACATAGTTCATTAACTCTGAACCTTCATGGTTTGGATTTGCACCTATCCCCTATCCCTCTATTGAGACAAAAAAGGTTAAGTGCTTTTTGCTTACTTTATTCTCATGGTTTCTTTGTTTCTCTTCACTGTGATCTAGAAAAATACACATACTGAAGCACACAAATTTGTACATGTCTAAGGTCAGAGTTGTTGGCCCTCAGTATATTATTAATCACAAAATCCATCGATTCATATGTCACAAAAGGTATTCACTTTAAAACACTCTGGGACCACTCCCAGCCCAAGTATTGATTTTTAAGCAGTTCATGATTCATGTTGGTGTAACAACTGCACAGCCAGGGTTTGACCTATGAAACCTGGACTGGTTTGGAGAACTCAAACCCAGCCTGATTTCAATATAACCACGGACTTCTATTACTTCACGGATATGAGGTCCTACCATTGCTATGCCATTCTATCAACAATACCCAAAGATTTCTAGAATATTCTATCATCTTTCTTATTGCCTTTGTTGACTCTGTTCTAAGTGGCTAGTGATGCTTAGCATGGTCATGGAATGCAGACTTGATATGGATGTCTTGGTATGTGGCCTGTGGACTACCTAAAAAAGCCAATATAACCATTACCCATGCCTCCTGCAACTTATGCTCAACTGTTTATAACAGTATGTGTACATTTCTGTCCAGGATAGGTAATTTATGTTAGAAACTTTGGAATCCTTGGCAAAAACAAGCCCCAAATCTCAAACACTAACAAAAGTATCAATCTGCCTCTTGTTGCAAATTGTACATGGACAAGAGGCCAGTTGCCTGGTTCACTTACCTATATTTAGCCGATAGAACAATCATATATACACATAATCAGCAAATACTATATAGGTGTGAGAAAATGAACAAATATAACATTTTCTTCAGCAGTGGCACATGGCTCCACAACATCCCACTAGTTCTTTACCTCTACCCGGGGAAGAGGTACCTGGGAGGTGAAGTCTAGGAGCTGGATGAGTGAATCCATCACATATGGCCATCAAAACAGTGTCTTCTGACTGTGGGCAAGGATTATACAGGTAGCTTACTGTATGAGAGGAGGAAAGAATAATCTAGAACATTCTCACAATGAGAGAGCAGTAGTTGCATTTATTTAAATGACACTGCAAACCACTCACTGAAAAGAGGTGATGATAAAGCTAGGATAGATGTTGCCTGGAAACACTGAGTTACTATAAACCTCCAGGTGAGTGTGGGGTTAGCATGGCAGTTTCTTGTCACAGCCCTTGCACTAGCCACTTACCAGTGCTCTTTTCTCTGTCTACTACTAAAACATAAACATTCATATCTCCCAAGCTGTAGGAAACAAGGCCATCTTGAATCTCATTTATGTAGGGGGTAAGATCTGAGATGATATTAGATCCCTTTCCCATAGTCATTACAATAAAAATGTCCCCAGACAATTTGAAAACAAAATTCACTGAGTGATGCCTAAGTTCCTAATTTTGCACATGTTTACTGGTGTTAGAAACTCTTAAACTCCCAATTAGCTAGAAAGATCTTCTCTATTTTCTCTTCATAGGGGAATCCCTGGATGTCTCTCTTAAGTTTCTTCTGATCCCAAGCTCTTCAGGGGTTGTGATTTACAGCTTAAGGGTTCTATGCTTTTTGTGTGAAGTCCACTAATGAGTGAATACATCCCCTGTGTATCTTTCTGGGCTTGTGATACCTCTCTCAGGGGGATATACTCCAAATCCATCTATTTGCCTGTAAATTTTAGGGTGTCATTATTTTTTCACTGCTGAGTAGTACTCCATTGTATGTATGTACCAGTTTGTTAATGCATTCTTCAGTTGAGGGGAATTACTATTACAAACAGTGCTGCCATGAACATTGTTAAGCTAACAATGGAGTGTGAATTAGCATCCTTTGAGTATATGCGCAATAGTGGTATTGCTGGGTCCTTGGGGACATTGATTCCCAGTTTTCTGAGGAACTGCTATTCCTGAATTTCAGAGTAGTTGTACAAGTTTAGACTCCCTCCAACAATGGAGGCATGTTCTCCTTGCTCTGCATCCTCTCCAGTATAGACTGTCCTCTGTGTTTCTTTTTTCTTAGCTATTTTGACAGGTGTAAGGTGGTATCTCAAGTGTTTGATTTGCATTTCTCTGATGGCTAAATGTGGGAATGAATCATGAGAGAAGAGATGATTGAGTGAGAGGAGCAACAAGCAGGGAGAAAAAAAAAGAGAGATGGAGATCTTAATAGAGGAAGTCAATGTGGGGTTGAAAAAAGACTAGGTGCTAGGATAACCTACAAGAACTGACAGGATGTCCCTGGCTAGGTCTCCAATCAATAGTGAAGGTGTTGCCTATACAGAATTTCCCCTATAATCAAATGAATAGACACCCCAAGTGCCATCATAGAACCTACATCCAACAATGAATAGAGGTAGAGGCAGAGATACATGGCTGAGCACTGGGCTGAGCTCCTGGTCCAGCTGAGAGCAGGGGAGGAGATTCTATATGAACAAGAGGAAAATTCTCACAGTGCTGACTGGCTGGAGCTCTGGGGAGCTCACTGAATTAAGAACAGCCACTGGGGAGCCTTCAAGAAAAGGAAATAGGCCCTCTGAGGATAGCCGACTGTCTACTGACATGGGCGGTATGTGGGGTCTCAAGGGAGGGATAAGATTGTGTTTCTTTGTGTGTACTGGCACTTCAGAGCCCACTCCCTCTAGAGGAACACCTAACCCAATCATAACATTAGGATGATGAAATGGGACCTGCCTGGAGTGGATGCTAAGCTTAGGACTTCTTGTTCTTTCTGAGTAGGAGATGGGGGATGGGGAGGAGGGAGGCTGAAGGCTGACCAGAAGGGATTGAGAAGGGGAAGGTAGAACAAGGGGTACATGGTGGCTGGGGGGGGGAGGACTTTATTTTACAAATAAGTAAATAAAAAAACCAAAACCAACCAACCAAACAAACAAAACCAAAAAAGACAAATTAAACTCCTGAAAAGGTGAGTTCTCAAGAAGCACAAATGATAAACCAGGGCTTTTGGAAACAGATGCCTCTAGTGAATGATTTGAAGTTTGTAGACTGGACCAGGAGACAGAGAAACTGATTGAGGCAAGACAAATTCCCACAGATTCACTCCTCAGCAGGAGTGAACCTGCTCGGGTGGTGCTATAAAAGAAAATAATTTGTGGGTGGGTGCATGTTGGAAAATATTATGCTCTCTGGTATAAAATCTGACGTTATGGTGAGCAGACTTGGTGGCATCAAACAGGTGTTGCATTTCAAAGTGTGGCCATTAATGAAAGTCAGATTTGAAGGTAAAAATAGTCGAAGCAGTGGCTCTTGGCTACCAGTTCAGAGAAATATTTTTGTTTCTAGATTTTCAAATAAATTACTTCAATGGATTCAAGTAGGAGTGCTTGAAATATGGCCTTGTCCATTTTGGAAGCTTAAATTTAGTGAAAACTCAATTACTAGAGGAGTGAGTAGTTTTCATACATGAGTTCCTGAAAGTATTTTATATATATACACCAATGGGAACTCAACCAAGCATTCAATAAAGTAGTGGATAAAGTATTGACATCACAGTTGTTGAGTACCAGGAATTGCTCTGCCTATTTTAATAGTTGCCAAGTGTATCTGTAGAATCATAGCATTTGATGTTGTCTCTTAAGAAAATTAACTATGCCCTGTGTTACATATAATGTAAATGTGATATGTGTTAGAGACTAGCACATGAAAGTTATGTTTTCTCTGAAATAATATTCTGCATCTTTATAGAGGTAATCTAAAAGGATGAAGGTGTGAAATTTACCAATCATAGGTGAGATTGCGAAGATTATTTGAATTCTATAAGTGACACAAATATAAGGCCTTCTAGAAAAATTTTTAGAAAATTACTCAAAGCAGTATATTGAGATGAGATACTTTTAGGGACCAGTAATTTGGTACAAGGAAGCCTGCAACAAGGCTGTATGTTGTGTGGTATTAGTCAACACTTTCAAAAATCTGATGACTATCAGCAATCATAAATTAACACTGGGGGGAGATTAAATAAACCTCTTGACCTTAATACAAGATGAGATTCCTTTTGGGAATATGGTTAAAGAGTTTAATGGAACTATATCTAAAAAGAAATCTGAAGAACCCTTGTTGGGAAGCAGACTGTGGGAAGTGATCTGAGCTATGCATAACATGGAAACAGAAATGATGCAGGTGTCCTGTATGCCTTTATTTGTCTTTGTGTTTTATTTTATTGATGTTATTAGAGTGTCTTACGTTTTCAAGAGGACTGTCTTATTTTTCATTTTGTGTGATCACTGAAATGTAAAGTCACCAAAGCTGTGGTCACCAGTTTGCTTTTTATTATCAAATATTATGGTTAAATCCTAGCAAAGTACTTGCAGCATGAACTCTCAGATCAATAGCCAATATAGATGCAAATATATGTGGTTTTGTTTTCAGCTTTGCTGTGAATCTCCTATATTTTGCTTTATTTTTTTCTGACACTGGAATCAGGTAAACAAACAGTTCTTGAGATCTGATTAATTTTTCTCTGGAGATCTGGGACAGAGTGGGCACTCCACATTCACCAGAGTCTTCATAAAAACAAAATTATGTATCTTTCCTGGGGAAATAGCTTATGCTCAATGAACCACTTAGAATTCATTATTTAAATTCTAAAGACATACCTTTTGAGATGCACCTTCTACAAAGATTGACTTTACTTCCAGCTTGAAAACATATTGATCTACTTGTTCTCAAGATATTTGAAAGGCATCTCTCATGAGCTTTATACTGCATTGTTTCTATTTGCTTTCCGCTAAGAGATACGAACATGGAAAGGCATCTTCTGGTCTCTATTTTGCAGTCACAGTTTATTCTTCTTATTTAAAACATTACATAATGGGTGACACATTTTTCTTCAAGGTAAGAATTCATTACAGTCATGTATCAATGCTAATGAGTATTTCATGACAATTGTAGATATATCTCTTACCAAGCTAATCATAAAACTGATAAATATTCATTTAAACTTTCTAAATCAAATCAGTCAATTACAATTAAATTATGTTATTTACTTTATCATTTTTCATTTATATTTTAGTCTGATTACTTTTATAGCATAAATCCTAAAATTTTATCTCTATTAGCAAAACTTTGTTTTTAAAAAGCTCTTAAGATAAAAACTATTTGAGTCACAGAAAAACCAGGAATTGGTGGTTTAGAAAAAAATCATGTCTATTTTGTGGGGGGAGGAAAGGGTTTATTTTTGCTTACACTTTCATGTCACATAACATCACTGGGAAAGGAGAAACTCAGTGCAAGAAATGAAGGCAGGAGCTGATGCGGAGGTCATGGAGGATGATGCTTACTGGCTTGTTTCTGGCTTCTCAGTTTGTTTTCTCATAAACCCCAGGACCACTTGCCCAGCTGTGGCACCATCTATCATGGGCTGGGTCCTCCCATATCAGTCATAAGGCCAATCCTATGGAGACATTTTTTTGATTAAGATTCCTTCTTTACAGATAACCCCTCTATTGAGTCAAGTTGTTATAAACTAGTCAGCACACCAGCTCCTCAGCTAATCCTCACCTGACAGTGGGCACAGAGCAGTCAGAGACTTGAAGGACGACGTTTTTTGGCACACAGAATGATTGACAGATGATTTTAGCCAGGAGCTTCTGACTTGGCCTAGCCCCAATGTCTCACTACCCAATCCCAAATAATTACATAAAGTCTTATATTAATTGCAAGCTAGTTGGCCTATGGCTCAGGCGTATTACTATCTAATTCTTATACCTTAAGTTAACCCATATTTCTTATTTTTGTTTAGCTACATGGCTTGGTACCTTTTCTCAGAGCAGCATTCTTGTCGTCTTTCACCTGCATCTGGCTGTTGCCTACTGCTCTGCTCATCTACTTCCCAGAATACTCCTAGTCTCTTTGCCCTGCCTCTACTTCCGGTCTAGCTCCTTGGCCAAAGATCATTTTATTAGACCAGTAGGAATGACATATATTTACAGTGTACAAGAACATAGTCCCACAGAAGAATATTATATTTCTGTGTCTATTATACCTTTATTGACAATGCATACTTTTGGTTAAATTTACCCTTTTTTTCCTTCTATTTTTCAGTAGCTACTTTGTTTTGTGACAGGCCCTATTTTAAAATTAATTGTAAAATTTCTCATTCATACCTAACCTCCCATGAAATGAGTTTAATTTGGGGGTAAATGAATTGTAAATTTAATGAAATTTGGTGAATGAATATGAGCAGACTCTAACATAGAGCCATCTCAGGATCTGAGAGTATAAAACAGTTGAGTTAAATGAATGTCTTCCCCAGAAAACATCCACACCAACAACTTGGATGTGTGAATGGTACTTATAGAGCAAAAGGAAGATTTTGCAGATGGGTTGTCGTCCAGATTTTGAGTTGGGACAGTGAAGAAAGTAAGGTTCATATGGGAGAAGGCAATGCAGGTACAGCCTACAGTTTATGCAGCCATATTAAATCTGCCAGGATCCAAAGCTAAGAAAAACAGAAGAAGGGTTCTACTAAAATCACAAAGGACACCATGCAGTTGCCACCTGGGCTTTTCTAGCACAAAGATTATTTTAAAACATATGTTAAGAGTGAGTTTTTGTTGACCCAGGCCTCAAAGTGTGTGGTAATCTCTTATAGTAACTCTTAGACCGGTGGTTTTCAACCTGTGGGTGACAATCCCTATGAGGTAGACTAAGCCTTTCTGAGTGTCACCTATGACCATCAGAAACCAAAGATAGTTATATAATAATCCATGTAGTGAAAAATACAGTTATAAACTAGCAACAAATATAATTTTATAGTTGGGAGTTACTACAAAATAAAGAACCGATTTAAAGCATCACATCATTGAAAAGGTTGAGAAGCACTGGCCTAAACACACATCGAGGCACATACCTTGAATTACACACAATGGGTTCTAACACAACTCTGAGTAGGTAGAATACAACACAGGGTAGATGTGTTCACCTTTGTGTTTCTTCCAAACATCAGAGGAATACTTGCTATAAATTAAAACATGTCATCTTGAAAACGTGCATAAATATTATTTTGAACTGGTATTTTGAAAAAAAAAAAGACAAATTCTGGAAGCAGAGAATTTCTTCTTTTATAATAAGAATTTGCACATATAGAGATAGTCTACTCTTTGCTAGATTTAGATGAAGACAGTATCGAATTCTGAGCTCTCTAATTAGAGTTATTCCTTTATCCGGATACCTTCCATGTAAATGAGATATGCTTGGTGCTAATCTTTCTGTTGCTGTCTTTCACTCTTTATAAGCATTTTAGCTAACAAATATTGTTTCACTTACACTGTAAATATTAAAGATGAAGTCATTGATATCAAGATCTCCTAGAGAAAGATATGTTGTGAGCTTGAGACAGATGAAGAAGGCATCTAATGCAGATGGAGATCTAAAGGAAATGGATCAAGTGCAGTTTTCTAGGGCAAGTGTGATGATTAATCTCAATTATCAGTTTGATGGGATTTAGAATCACCATGGAAACAAATCTCTGGGTATATCTAGGATTACCTAGTTAAGATCATGAGGGGAAAGAGCAACCCTAATTGTGAGCTATGCCTTTGCATGAACTGAGCTCTCCAAATGCTGAGCATCAGCATTTATTACTCACTATCTCCTTACTTTAGACATACCAGAGGCTTCAAGCTCCTGCTGTGGTGACTTTCATCCAATATGGACCATATCCTCAACTTTGGGCCAGAATTAACCTTTCCTTCATGAAGTTGCTTTTGTCAGGAATTTTTTCATAGGTATAAGAAAACTAACTTATATAACAATAACCAAAGTGTCTTATTTAGGGTTTCTAGTGCTATGATGAACACTAAGATTTGTGTGGGGAGGAAAGTGTTTATTTCTGTTTATAGCTTGTAGTTAGGGCAAGAACCTGAAGGTCGGAGTTGATGTATAGGCCATGGAGAAGTGCTGTTTTACTGGTTCTTGCCTCCTGGTTTGCTCAGCCAGCCTTCTTATAGAACCCAGGTCCAGTCTAGTGATGGCATCACCCCCTGTAAGTCTATCTCACCCACAGTGACTATCAATGAAGAAAATGTACCAACATGACCTTGTCACCAGGCCAATATGATAGGGGCATTTTTTTTTTTTCAATTGCGGCTTTCTTTCTCAAAACAATTGTAGCCTGTGTCAAGCTGACATAAATTTTCCAGCTAGAGCAAAAAGTTTGAGAAGATTGACAGAAACTTATCAGAGGGTAAATAAATAGAAAGAAAAGTGTTTAAGGATAGCAAAGAATTCAGCTAGTTAGTTCAGTAGCCTGAAATGAGCAGTACAGTGGCAAAAATACCAATGGTCTTTGCCATGAGGAATAGCCATGAGTGTACCATCACAGCCAGACATGCATCCTAAGAAGAAGTTTCTGGGGCAATAAAGAGATGAGAAGTGTAGTGTATTGTGTGTGTGTGTGTGTGTGTGTGTGTGTGTGTGTGTGTGTGTAAGTGTGTATATGTGTGGATGTGTATTAGTGGATGTGTATACACACAAGACACTGATAGTGAGAGCAGTAATTGAGAGAGGTGCTTCAGAGAAGTCTTGGAACACAGAGGAGGGTTGAGCTGATTGGAAGATTTGAGAGGCTGCTGCCAGCAGATGCAGTCAGACATGGAGGAAAGACTAAAAGGAGCAGGGAAGTACCAGCAGATAGCTCAAGGCCAGAATGGAGCTGTCCTGAAAAGTTAAAAACACAGACACAGTAGGAAAACTCAAGGCAAACTGAAATGAATTCCCACCTCTCCCATACCCAGCTCTGCAGAATGACAGGCATGCTATGCCTTCCTTTCCCATAAGTGGCTCACCTATGGTCCTGAGAAACTACTTTATAATGGTTTCTAAAGAAAGATAGGACAGGAAAGCAGATCTACTTCCAAACTGATTAATTAAAAAAGACCAAATTCACACAAATTTATCACATATTTGAAACAAACACACTTTAGTATTTAGTAATAAATTCTTCTTTTTAGAATAAATGGAAAAAGTGCACAACAAGCTAAACCATATTAATCACATGAGAGGTACCTCTAACATCACAGGAATTCAAAATAGTTTGCCATAAGACCTTTTCTTCAAAGTCACATCCCAGTGATTTATTTGCTTGGAATTTCACGTCCTAAGTCAAGCAAATGAGATGATATAAAAAATGACACAAACAGAAATGAAAAAATGAAGGAAAATTTGTAACTTGCCATCTCGGACATGTAGCAAAGCTAAGGAGGCTGAAATTTATGAGGGGAAAAATAAGGAAAGTCAAGC
This sequence comes from Sigmodon hispidus, assembly GCA_004025045.1. NCBI lineage: Eukaryota > Metazoa > Chordata > Mammalia > Rodentia > Cricetidae > Sigmodon > Sigmodon hispidus. The sequence continues at coordinate 27,355 of PVIH01012950.1, read as the reverse complement.
AGCGAATTATGTTTTACATCTCTGCTTCTGAAATTTCTCTTAGAATTCTGAAAAGAAAATGTTACTAAATGCTAATATTACCTTTTTCTCTTCCTTCAGTCTAGTCAGAAAAGGGCATTTGGCCTTAGACAGCCAACATCACAGTTCTTACTAGAATTCACAATTTCAGCTGAAGTATATCCCCATTACAATCCTGAATGTCAACAGCAAAATTTCAGTGCTAGTTATGATACTGGGATTAACACTGACTCTCAAATTTGAACTATAAATATGATTTGCCACTATCAATTTTCACATCAGAATTATGGAATTGTCCAGACTCCACATAAAAATGTGTGAAACAGAAATACTCCTATGAAGACACCCTGTTCCACGAGCAAATGGTGCAACAGAGACTGAACACCAAAGTAACCATCCAACACCATATGAGGCTGGCAGTAAGATGTATTAGAGAAATTACTCCAGACTGCTCTTATATCAGATGTCTGGAAATGATACTGGTGTCCCTCTGTCATTTTACCTCCCAGTAACCCAAGGCTCAGGCATGTATTACATTCATATGATGCATGCAGGTGAAAAAATGTGCTTCAGGGCAACTAGGATACTGTCTGAATAACACAGACCACAGACTGAGACCAACCTGGAACCAGGATCTGTTAACCCACATGCAATGGCTTCTTTGTTAATGAATTGCCTAAATATGCTTTATTCATAAAATTCCTACCCATTTTAACTGTGTTCTGTTGAAAGGTTGGGTGTGTCTGCATTGCACATGTTAGAATAAGGAACACATGCTGCTCTTTCTTTATAATAAAAGAAAGGCAGACCCTAGCTAAGAAAGAAGCTAGGGAGACATCTGCCCCTTCATGCTTGTATTTCTGAGATTTTAACAAAATGGTAGTGATGAATCAATGTTGATTCCTCCCCCACATAAGCTCTCAAAGTTGACATACACACAACAATAAACTTGACTGAGACCAGTTGTGAGTACAATTCTATGCACTAATCCAAAACTGACATAATACCCAGCTCTAAGACACAGGGAATCTGCCACTGTGGTTTTGTGAAAGTTTTCTTTATCTCCTCTATTGTAATGTAGAAACTCAGTTTGGAAATAGACTTCAGCTTGATTTTCTTTTTTTATTGTTCCTTTTTTATTATGAATAAACTCATACTTTTTTATCCATGTATATCCTTGTTCAACCTCCCTTCCCCCTCCCACCCCTTCCAGTCACTCCCAGCTTGATTTTCTGTCTTAAGTTTTATAATCTTTGCTCAGACATGACAGTCAGAAAGAGACAGCCCACTGGATTTCCAAGTTCAGATCCTGTGACTCTATATTCTTCCTAAGTGGTACAATGTCCGGTTTTTGCATCCTCAAAGGGAAGATGGTAGCCATAACCATCCTCCCACAGTACAAAGGAGCGATACCCTGGGGCTGCTGCAAATATGCTCTCTGAGAACCATCTTATTCCTTTGGATTTGCTATGTTTCTGATATCCTCCACAATGGAAGGTCCCCTGGCTATGATGCCTATGATCTCTTAGCACAATGGGTAATTCCTATACTTCACGGGAATAGCTTAGGGACTCTGTAGGGACCCTACACAGTCTCCAATAGCTCTGAAGTCTTTAATGCAAAAAGATGTCAGCCACATTCCCTAAGTACTACCTTCAAAACTGATCATTAAGAAAATCTGTATAAAGCTTTTTTACAAAGTCAAAAGAATAATGTGAATTTTAAAAGCTAATGCATATGTCCAAATAAGCTTTCATCATATATTTACATATGTTTTCAGTTGTTGGCAATGATTTAATGAGTTTTGATGACAATAATTGTAGCTATGAAAATCACATTGCCTATACATATGATTTAATATATACTATAAGGCATTTAATTGATTTTTAAATTTTGCTTTCTTTATTTTTAAGAATTTCATACATATTTTCAATGAAATATGATCATGCATGAGCCCATTTCCCTGTTTCAAGTCTCTCTATGTCACATATCACAGTTCTCTCAACTTCATTCTTGATGATGATGATGTGATGATGATGATCTGCTAAGTCCAGAAAGAGCTGACTGTAAGTACCTGTGTACAGGACCAATCATTAGTGCATTAGAAACCTACTGGTAGTCACAACTCAAGAAGGAATGATTCTTCCTCTCTAGTAACTGTCCACTGCCAGTAGCACCTCAGTGAGGAGTGGCACCTGGACATCATCTATGCCAGCTATGCTGGGTTTTTTTGCTGCCTTATATTTAAGAAGGTCTTGTGTAGCTGTGCCAGCTGCTGTGATTTCCTGACTGAGACAGAGGTGGTGCCTTGACCAGAACTTCATAGTACTTCCCTTCCCATAATTCAGTTGAAACATTCTTTCTGCCTCCTCTTCCACAGCATTACCTGAACCTTCTGGGGTTAGCGTTCATATAGAATTCTTCCCTAGCTACAGGTAAACACTGATTCTCTTAGTCTCAGAGTTCTGACTGGTTATGCATCTTTCTATTTATTGTTGTCTACTGCAGAACGAACTTCCTCAGACCAAGGATGAGAGATATTCCAGTCTATAGGCAGAAGAAAATATTTAGGAGGCAACTTAAAAGCATGGCTGCTTAGCTAAATAATAATAATAATAATAATAATAATAATAATAATAATAAATAAGTTCTTGGCTAGAACTTAAGACCTCCAAAATAATGGGCTTTTAACCAGATTATAGATCTAGGCATGAAATTACTTCCCATGGAGGTCTCAAATCTAATGTGTTACCACATAACAGTCATGCCACTATTGTACCAGTGGGTACACCCTACTGGGAAAATTGATATTGTAGCATGCAGGGTCAAGCACTGGGTAAGACCACTAATGCTTATTTTTTTTTAATAGCAACATTCTACACTGTACCTTCAGGCACTAGAAAAATTAAACAACAGTCTTGATGTTGGGATGAGGAAAGCAGATCTGTCTGGAGTGGATGCTAAACTAAGTCAACTTGGGACCTTGGGACCTCTTGCCCTTGCAGGGGAGGAGATAAAGTGATAGGGAGAAGAGAGAGTGACTGGGAGGGGTGGGAGGGGGAAGGGAGTCTGAACAAGGGGATACATGAAAAATATATGACTTTATTCATAATAATAATGAAAAAGAAAAATTAAACAACAGAAAGGAAATTTCAAGTCAGTTTGAAATGAGTTCTCTATGTCTTACCCCCAAAGCATATGGTATCTGCAGTGGAAGAATTTTGCCATACAGGCAAGTCAGGGCAAAGGCAACAGCCTATAGAGCTTTAGAGACCTCTGAGTCCTTTTGAAATACTTTCAGGTTTCAAAAACTATCTCCATCTTCTATATTTTCAATAAATTTTAACACACAAAGACTTTCCAAATCTATAACTATTTTGATCAGTCTATCTTCTATGGTGTTTGGACAAATACCTTTATAATTTATTAGATTTATAGTTGCACACACATGCTTAATTACCCCATTTCAATCTATTACTATAGAAAAGACACATTTGTATTGAAATTTCTTATAAAGATACAGCATTGAAAATATCTCAAAAGGAGAAACTTGATCAACAGAGCTTCAAATTTAACAATAGATATAGTTAGTTTGTTCCTATGTAGGCATATTAAATAATAAAAATAAAAAAATAAATGAAGCAATAAAATAGAGATCTGGCAATTACAAATGTGACATTGAGAAAGAAAAAAAAACCCTCATAGTCTTACTTCTGACTGTGCCTACTGCTAAAATCACCTCCCAGGGACATCTCTGTCAATCTCTGCATGTCTTTTAAATAATCACAAGTCTTGGAGAAATAAATTTTTAAGATGATAAAGTAGGTTTGGCACTGCCTTTATATCAGTGTTAAAAATTTACTATAGTGTAACACTCCTAAGAAGGGAAAGTAAATCTATGCTTTTCTACAACAAACAGCAATAAAGACATTCCTCAAGGACCATTTATGTTTAATATTAAAATGCTGACATTATATGAAACATAAATAGAAGCCTGTGCCAACCTTATCCTATCATTTCATCAGTTTATCACAAAACAGGCCTTGCTATCTATTAGTGAAAATAAACGTGTGGTGTGTGCATGTTGCATGTGTGTTTGTGTGTGTGTTTGTGTGTGTGTGTGTGTGTGTGTGTGTGTGTGTATGTGTGTGTGTGTTCCTCTTTAAACTGGAAACTGCATTCAACTAATATTTACTGAGATCCTATTGTGAGAAATTATTCAAGAATTTATAAAAGCCATCTAAAGCCTCCTGCATTTTAGAAATTCTCATCCTACTGAAGATAACAGATAAGTAATTCTAATACAACTTGAAAAGTAAAGAGATAGAGTTGTCCTTTGGCATTTGAGAAGGCGGATTCCAGATTCCCCATGAATATCCAAATAAGCAGATGCCCACATACTTAGATAAAATAGTATCATAGCTCCATGTGGCAACCACATACTTTTGCTTATATTTTAAATAATCTGTACATGACCTGCAGTACTTTCAGGGTTGTAGTAATTGGTCCAGTACTTTGTTTAGGGATTAATGACAAGTCTACAAATATTCAGTATAGATGCCTTTCTTCAAAAGGTATTTGTAACACTTAGTTGCATCTACTAATGCATATTCCACAGACTCAAAGCGACTTGACTCCATTTCATGAACACAGATAATTCAGCAGGAAGAGATGGGTTTTAAGCAGTAATGTGATAAAACAGTTTTCATATATTAAGACAATAAAATTTTTGTAAGGAAGGAGATACTGAGGTACACTGTGTACAAATATTTGGGTAGGAAAGTATTAGAAGGTGATAAATTTTTAACAAAATAATATAAGGCATTTATAGGAAAAGCACAGCATACAAGAAACAAAGACATCAAGTCATAGGCATCTGTAGTTAAAGATTCTTGGGATAAACAAAAAGTCTAGTTCAAGAAACTTCATAAGGCCGAATTACATGCAGGATGGGCAGAGTGGTATAAGAACACACACACACACAGTGGTATGATAGGTTGCAATGAGAGCTGGCAAAAACATCTGTTGTTCAGATAGAAAGGTCTGAACTCTGAGTTTAAAGTATTCTACACGGATAAGGTGGTGGCTCTAAAGTAGTCTATTGTTTAGGAAAGAAGCTGAATCAAAGACAATGGTAAGATATCCATTATCATCATTTTACATGGATTTTTGCTTGAGAACAAAGAAAATCTACTGATGTACCTATGACTCTTATGTTTATTTGGGTTTATGTATTGGGGAGAAGGAAAATGGAGAAGTCAATCACAATAGCTCACAGATGAATGAAGTTGCCTTCCATGTGGCTGATCAATACACAGAGTTTATATAAGGGAGCTGCTCATATCATGGATATAAAATCAATCCAAAAATTTCATATGAAACTCTTGGTCAGAAGGACAAATAATTTACCCCAACATATGACATTAAGATAAAAAAAATCTGACATCATTATATTTTTTTAAAAAACGGATTTCATAACCATGCCATCATTGATTAGGTTTTTGTTCTCACCCTCAGATGCAGTTACTCAGTCTTCTTTGCCTGTGGCATGTCCCTGTATGTACCCAGGACCCTTCTTCTAGACTTTTACTCTTCGGGGAGTATCACTTAGTCTGGATTATCAATTCAAACTCTCTTCTGGACACATCCCTTGGATTATAACCTGGAGCATCCCAATTATTAACAATCAAAATCATATATTTTCCCTAGGTGTCTTCCAACTTGTCTCTCTCAGAGTTGACAAGATAACCAGCCGTTCCCCAGTTGTTAAAGAAGAGGAGGAGGAGGAGGAAGAAGAAACCTTATCGCCCCAACATAAGAAGGTCACCCCACAGGGAACATAAACCCTAGCCCCCCTTACCAAAACATTTGCCCTCAATAAACTAAACCAGAAAAAGGGAAAAAAAAAAAGATATGCTAATTATTCTTGATTCCTTCTGTTCTCACATTGTCAGCATCCACTCTACCATAAATTCTGATGAGTATGACAAAAAAAAATTAAACAAATTAACCCTGCCTCTCCCATGTCATTCTCACATCTAATCCCACAATGATTTCCTCCCCAGTGGCCTTCCAATCTTGCTACATTAAAACACTTTTCTAAATTCAAGTATCCTTTACAGATAAAAATTAGATGATGTCCAATGCCTTTAGCAACTTGCCAACATCATAGAAATGAAATTCAGAATGCTCAGCTTCATTCCCAAAGATTCTGTCCTCATTTCTCTGTTTGATGGCATGGCTCACATTTAGCAATGTGAAGGAGAATTTCTAAACCCTTTAGATGATTTTAGAACACCAGACTCTTTCCTTGTCCTATGCCTGTATATTTACAGGTTCCTTCCCCCACAGTATTCCTTCCCTACCTCTGCCTAACTTTCTATCATTCAACAATAAGCTCAACAGCCACATACTAAAAATAGTCTTTCAGTATGAATTACTCTCAAAGATACCAGAAACACTCCTGCCACTTTGGCATTCTTGGCAGTATGCTTACACTCATCATTCATCAATGCTTTTCTTAATTATTATTTATTAAACATTTGACTGACTATACAATGTCTCACAGAAGAATCCTGTAATGTAATTTTAAAAATTTATTATTAAACATTTAAAGTCTGGCTTCCCCAGAATACATTTTCATTAAAACCATACTGAAAGAACGACTAATCTGGTAGCTTGAAAAGATGCAGTGAGTCTCTCTATGAAAGTGAGTGGCAGAACCTGAGATCTTGAGGGTGAGAGGTTGAGCGCATTCCTCAGGAGAAGCTTTGGGGTTTAGATCTTACAGTTAGGCATGTAAGATATACTTTTTGTTTTCAATGAGCAAATGGTGTATGGCCTTCTACATTGGGGAAATGGACACACACACATAGCTCTTCTAAGGATTCAACTCTGCCCATCTGATGAAACAGTTCAGACTAACTATGTACTGTATTTATTAATCCTTCATTATTTTTCTTCTTAAAGTTTAAACGTAATATAAAAATCATGGTCTTCACTATAAATACACATCTGAAGAGCAATGAAAGGAGGCTTTGTGGAACTTTAATCAATTGACAACATCTCCTCGATGCATAGGTGGCCAGTGAATAACAGTGAAATAAACAATGCACTCACTACCTGTCCTTTCTGGTGAAAGGCATCACAAGTAGTTCAGTGGTGTGGGTGTGGTTTCAGATCTTTCACCACATGACAACAATGACAGAAATATTTCAAGGACATTTACACAAGGTTCAGAAACAGTCTGGAAATGAGCAAGAGGCACGGAGGGGGTTGTCCCCTAAAGAGCTCCAAATCAGAAATCAAGGTCCTAGAGATAGCAAAAACCTCAGCCAAGGGTCAGAGTTTGCTTTTCCATCAGAGGCTACGGATGGTCTACAGGTGCTGGAAGCTAAACAAGCCTTCCTGACCTGCAGGCTGTTCATCTGGACTAAGTGGAAGAAATAAACTGTGAAGGACCAAGAAGAGAAACTGGGAGATGAGATGCCAAACAAGATGTTGAGTCACTAATGGAAAATAGACTCTTATTGATTTTCAAGGAATACGAAAAGGATAAGCTATAGACATTTTCCTCCCCCCTTTATATTCAGCTACTTGGAAAGCTACTTTGAGGCATAACTACATTTTCATGTACATTCTTAAACTAAAAGACTCACTGAAACAAAATTTTACTATGTCATAAAAATTTTGGCATCTCAGATAAAAATGCATTGATATGATTTCTGAAATCTTGGAAATGGTTTTACATTATCTAATGAAGAAGGATAGCCAATTGGGCCACCTGTTGATAAGGGAGGCATGTTGATCAATTATCTTCTCCATTTCAGGCTCAATAGCTAGGCTACTAACATCCTTGGGGACTTGACATTTATAAATAACATTTGGAAAGAAATGAGACCATAGGACCCTGAGGTGACTGTGTATGGAGAGCTGGGCTAGACACTGACTAAAAAGATTGATCCAATCTTTTTCTTTTGTTTATGTTTTTGTTTTTCTATTTTCCTCACTTTTTTCTCATTAGCAGCTGGATACAATACACAGCAATGACATCAAAGAGTCCTGCTAAGGACTAAGGAGACTTTATACTTAGCATCTAGTACAGTGTCTGTGCAGAATAAGCTTGCAATGTTGTTAACTATGTAATTACTTTAATTGTTTAAAGAAAAACCCCTTTTAATCTTACTTTAATCCTTTATTTTATCTGTAACTTGGAAGCACAGCTACAATGAGAAGGAAAAATGCAAAGTGCTACTGGGAATGATTTGGTTTTAATATTCACAGAATGTCCATAGTAACAATATTTCCACACGTGTTCACTAAAAATTATTCTTTTCATTGAGGGAGCTTTAAAAATAAAATTCCAAATAAAAGCTTGTGGGATTCCAAATGGCTTGAAAAGCTAAATCCATTCAGTCAGGAGGGGGTGGGTATGCAGATGTCTGCCAACTTTAAAAAAAAATCTCTTTGGGATATTAAGTTGCTTATTGCAATATTTTGAGAAAGCTGGAATAATGCCATGCATTAAGAATTTTTAAAATTTTTGCTACCCACAAAAGGGATAGAACTGAATGCTGCCTTTCTACTCCACATCCAAGACTCTTGGTGTTATTAGGAGTCTGTATCATATGTAATCAATCTCTCTCTCTCTCTCTCTCTCTCTCTTTCTCTCTCTCTGTGTATGTGTGTATGTGTGTGTGTGTGTGTGTGTGTGTGTGTGTGTGTCTATGTGTCTGTGCATGCACAGGTGCACACATTTGTGCATCAAGAAGCCAGAGGTCAACCATGGGTGTCGTTCTATTGGAATAATCTTTTTTTTTTTTCCAACAGTCTCTCACTAGCTTGGACTTCTTCAAATGAATGAGGCTAGCTGACAAACAAGCCCCAGATATGTCCCTGCTTCCATCTACCCAGAGTGAGTGGGGACTACAGGAGCACACCACAACCAATTTTTTAAAAATTTTTATTATTTTGTACATGGATGCTGGTGATCAAGCACAGGCTCTTCGGGGTCTCCGGGTGGTATGGAAAGCACGTTAGTAAGCTACTTTCCCAGTCCCTGATTCTCTTATTACCTGTGACATGATTACGTCCTAGCTTGACATCAGCAGTGTTCTTTACAAAGAGCAGGTCTGCATGACTGCTACAAGTGTTCCCATGAGCATGGTCAGACCAAGTTTTCCTCACAGAATGCCCTCTGACTTTTAACCACCCTAGATGCTCTGAGGCAGTGACTTCTCTCAGATTAGCTTTTTCCTATTTCTAGTGGTGATTTCTCTGTGTGTGCCTGTTTGAAAAAAAAATGATCACAAGCTGTAATAATTTATCTTTTCTCAAACACATTCTTGTCTCATCTTGGAGGCATGATGTCTCCCCTGCAGAGTGTGATAAGAACCCAGCTTAGCTGGTCAATCTGTTTTTGTGGTTCCTGTTAAGCTAATTTTAAAATTGGAAACTCTCAAAGGGTGGCTTTGTGCCTAGTTTCCCTTGAGGAAATATAGAATTATAATGACAGATATAAACAAACTGAAACAGAATAGTATGTGGAAGAACCATGCCATACAACCTGAAGAAAACAAAACACAGCATGAAGTGCCGTTATTCCAGCTTGGTTTCATTGTCTCCCATATAAAATAATGTGCATTTGTGGAACCCATATCCATAGCCTAGAGGAGCCCAAATTATAAACCCATCAAGAAGAAGGAAGAAGGTGAAAGGAAGAGGCAGGGATGAACAGCAGAAATGGGCATAGTAGAAGGAATGGGGTACAAAGAATTTGTAAAACATGAAATCTTCTCACTTCTGGTGAGACCCACAGTTCACTACAATAAATATTCTAGGTAAATCCCAGAACTGTGTCCCAATGTCTTGTGATTAAAACAAGGCTATTTTATTTAAATAAAAAAAAATGAAGTCAGAATTTGTTAACTGAAAACACTCTAGAGTCCTCAGATTTGCAGCCTCAGAGTATGGCCAGGAATGGGGTCTCCTTACACAGGCATCTCCCACAATGGGTTCAGCTCAGGGTATACTCAGTACAGATCAAGAATGAAAACACATAAAAAGAAAGCATGTATCTGACTTTATAATTTCGTACATATATTTGAATACAGAGAAATCTAGGTAAAACACCTAACAAATTACCAAATGTGTGACTTGCTGTAGAGATGCGCTGCTTAGGGCATAAAGAAAGACATTCCAGGATTCATGGAATATGGACAAGAATGATGTAACATTGCTTATTTTGAGTGGAAGTTGAAAATTTCTTCATCTGAAATTCTTTCCAATTTAATTCTTATGATTCTTGTTATACATGCATGTGAATATTAGGAGAAGAAAGGGGAAATAACCATAGATGAGCCAAGTAACTGAAGCTGTGTCTATTAGGAATACAAATAAGCCTCTTCACATACCCCCACCAGCATTGTGATGTGTGCCTATGATTAAGGCCCACTGCAAGGTTCTGCCTCAGACCTATGAGAAACCAGGAGGAGCCCAAAGCAGTCCCCTGAAGGTTCTTATCCTAACACTGCCTGGCAACATCTGCTAACCAAGTAGTTCTCTGCTTGTTCAGTTGATTATATCTGAGTGAGTACAGAGCTTTGGTTCTGACTAGCCCATGATTTCTCCAAACAAAGGAATTACAGCTTCAACTGGAAATGATGGCAAGTTCACAGAACCTCCTCTATATCTCCTGGTTGTTCCCTGTGTTTTCAGGTATGACTGACATATGTCCACACAGAGTGTGTAGCCTCTTTCTGCCCCAGGACTCCAGTCTGCATGACTCGTAATGTGTTGTCCACCTTACTGGTACAGGGTAAACACTCATCCACCATCATGACTTTATCCAGGTGACCATCCCCAGAAGGTGACTGAAGGACCAATGTCAAGTGAGCTGTTTGCTCTTTTCTGGGTCACCACAAGACTTACCTTGCATATCCAGGATCCACACAGAGGCTCCACCAAAGTGAGATTTGCCTGGTGAGAATGTAAAGGATTTGGCCATAGTGGCATGTTTTCATGTTGGGGCTTGGCATCTGAGAAATGCTGGGAGGAGAAGGGTAGATTTTTGTGGAGGAAGACTGAAGAGGAATTACTAAGTTTTAACATTCTTTGCTCCACTGTGCCCCTCCTTCCAAACCACTCCCACATTTACCACTGCAAAACATCCACTCAGCACACAGTTCCCAATCTATGAACAAAAGACATCAGTGCTCAGTAACACCCTGAGAGAGGTCTACATACTGAAGGCTCATATCAGCCCTTGGGGGCATTTTAGGATAGTGAGGATCTCTATGTGGGATGTAAATGTAGGCTGATGGTGACAAAGGAAAGAGAGAGAAGGCTTGTCTGGAATTCGACATTTGCTTTGTTGTTTCAAATAACAGTGCACATTAGATGATGAGGATTCATTTCAAAGCAAGGAGCTTCTTTCCTTTCTAAGTACCCTATAAGTAGAATGTCTGTGTAAATGTCTATCTTCAAGTCCTGTTAATAAAGAGAACTCACTGCGACGGAGACGTGATTTGAGAGAGTGCTATGTTATTTGTAACCATCTCTAGAGGGTTATGGCTCCACAGATTTTAAATGTCTCTATCATTATAATGATGTATGCTTGGCTGAATAAAGCATCATTGTTTAGAATAAAGTTATATTAAAATAGACATGTTTATCAGGTCAGCTAGGACAGTACAGGAAAACAATGTTTTCTTTTTTAAGCAACCTCTTCCTTGAGGAAAAGAATCTAAGATGCTTAAGAGATATGAAATAATTATGACTATTCTCTCTCAATGGAAAGGGGTTGGCATAGTTCAACTATTTTTACTGGTGTAATGAGGAGGTATTTCAACACTGCACCTCTAGCACTGCAGAAAAAATTCATCTAGACCAAAAGAGTTTTAATGTGCAGGATTGTGAGACTCTGGCTGTGCTCCCAAGAGGGCTAAGAGCCTCCATGGGGTAGCAAATGCAGCACAGAGCAAAGGAGAGAGGTAACTTTTGTTCTCAATTTACCCTCCAAACAATTCCTTAGAAATCCCAATTACAGATTGGGAAGTTGAGATTCACTGATCACTTATGTCCCACTGAACTTGTTCAATGCTGAACTAGCACATGGTCAAATTCAAGGAAGTCTCAAGGTTAACTCAAACTGTAGGGTGTTTACACAGCAGCACTGTCACCATACCATGAAGATGAAGGCTTTACATGAATTTAATATTCACAAAATATTTGATCCTGCACTTTCATAAAAACTAAGGAGTTGAAGCTGAGCCAGGAGAATGCACATTCAAGGCCTGCCTGGGTTTGAGTGAGAACAATGTCTTCTGGGCAACTTAGTTGAGACCTTGTTTTGAAATGAACCAATTAGTTATCCATTACCAAATGGCCAGGCCTGAAAACATATATACAAGTAATATTATACAGACTCATTGTGTTGTACTTTCTTATGAGTGTGTGTATATATATATATATATGTACACACACATATATATGTATACACAAATATATGTTTTAGATTTCACACCAACTATCTTATGATTTGTCCTTGTACATCTATAGGCAGATTTTATCTGTTAACACATGATAGATACTAAAGTTGTCAATCAATAGCATGATACACAAATACTTCTAGCATATTGATAAAAATACTGAGATAGGCTGATGTTAGGGACTTAGAGAAAAATTTGTAAAGTATTTTCTATATATATAAGATGTAGACAGCTAGCTGGTTCTGTATGGAGGATGCTTAGACAGTGATAAGCCTATCCATTCATTGAAGAAAAATAAGAGAAAATGAGGTCCTGAGACTCCCAGACAATGAAATATAAAACTTGTGTTTTATCATTTTTTATTTTGCAATGAAGTCTAGAATATGTCAGTAAATGGTAATATGACAATACCATATTGGAATGTGAAAGAAGCTTAATTACACAGGGAGTAAAAATGTCATCATAATAAATATAATTGTCCCCAGCAGTTAGAGTCAACACCAAAGTAAGACATATTGAATGCAGAAGTGAGAGAAAGATAATTGGCTATTAATAAGGAATTTATTTTCCTTCAACTGCAGTGAATTTCATTTACATCATACTTCATAAATAATCACCTCTAACACTTGAAGGGATTACAGCAATTTATCATAGATTTTTAAATGCTACTTAGTATAGATAATTAATCAGCAACAACAGATTGATTTGTAACCATTTATTACATTAAAGATAAATTTTGTTTGTGTTTTAAGTATCATGATTTATTTTTTAGAAGACATACTTCAATTCATTGAAGGAATTCAATTATTCAATGTCAAAGAGTAAGTACAGTGTACATATGTATCATTAACTATCTTAGTGGATATTACACAAAAACATTGCTTTTACACCCAGTTGCAAAAACTTCATACTAAAGCGACCAAAGTAAATTCATCCAAAATAGAGAGGGGGCGATGCAGAAAGAAGTAAAATGGAGTTAGAGCACCTCATCTACAGCACATCAGTCTACCTGCAACCCTGTTCCCTCCCCTGGATGCACACAGATATGTTGGTTACACACAGATATCAAGGAGACACACAGGCAAGCAATACAGGAAAAACCACAAATGATATCAGTAGGGATTGGTTACAGAATCCCTTAGATCTTGAAATATGAGGGTGCTCAGGGCCCATGTAGAGAATCATATAGCATTTTCACAACATACACACACAGACATTCACACAGACAGACAGACATAAACACACACACTCACAAACAAGCGCACAAAATTCCTATAATGTACTTGCTGTATAAATGGTTGTCGTGGTTTCCTCTTAGGGAATAAAGAGAAGATAAAGATCCATGCCTATTCAGCACAGTTCTGTTTGTTTTTATTCTTGAGAATCTTCAGTCTGAGCCTGGCTTAATTAGCAGATGTAGAATTTGTAAATATAGGAAAGTCAAATTGTGCTACTTTTTTTGTATGCATGTGAACAATGAAAAATGTATAATGAGAAAAACAACCTATTTGTCTTAGTGGTGTGACTTGTGTCTGACTCACTAGGCAGAGTCTGAAAAAGCTGTGAGATTCCTAGACAGAAGAATGATATCTGCATTCTGGTTTTGCTTTGATTAGCTATAAGAATTTCGGAAAGCTTTCTAACATGAATTTGTTTGCTCATCTGAAAATATGGTGAAAGTGTCAAAGAATTTAATTTCCTTGAAAATACCATAACATGAAGAGGAATAAAAATATTCCCACAGTATAATTCCCTCCAATTGGTAATGATATAGGAACAGATTTATCTGATAATAATCTCAAGGTTTCTTTTAGATCTATCTTCTTATCTGTTGCATTTCTATAGACATTATAAGATGTTGTGTCTACATAAACTAGATCTGCAATCCATTTCTAATGTAGAACACCAATCCCATTAATAATATATGACACTGAGCTCCAATCATATTTTAATAACTGCAGAGAGGAGTCAGAAGAGAACTCTGGCAATGTAGTCCTGCTTGCACAGCTGGCCCTGAGCTGGTACCTGGAGTTGGCCTTTATGGCCCACTCTGTCTAAATGCAAATTAGATGGTCTAAAAAGAACTAACAATCCTTCTACAATGTTAATTTTTAATATCTTCCAAGAAAACATGCCAATGCGGCCAATTCCCAGTGGAAGTCCTGGGCATGGTGCATACCTGGCAGATACTACTCCAATTTTGCTAACAGAGGCACAAAGTATGACTCTGTGGCCATGTAGGGGACTTGGAAGCTTGAGTCTGTTTCCATCACCATTATCCAACTTTTGCAGTATGTCTTATACCTACAAAAATCAGTCATTGAATATGATTCTATGCTAAGGTGTTAGATATCCCAGAGAATCACTAAACCACGGCGTGGAATCTGAAGGCTTCAATCCCCACATATCATCAATTTACATGAAAGAGAAAATTTCAGAAAGAGATAGTCCAAGATGTGAGCAGAACAAGTCTCTAAGTTCACATGACACAAAGTCCTTTTCCTAGACCATAAGGAGATATGAGGAACTGCTTGGCATGAGAGCTTAGAGAATGACTGCTTGGCAGAAACACAGCGCTCATTTTGGCCTTCATTCCGTGATCATTTCAATGTCAAAGGGAGGTGTTGGGCAGCTCCTAATGCACTTGACCTCTTGATAGAAGTTTCTCTTGGACAAGGCTAACTAAAATGTTAATAATATTAATAAAATATTGTTTAATCTTAGAAGAAAAAGGACGGATACAGAGGAAGCCAGAATAAAAATGAAATACAGTGGATGGCCTTTGCACTATGACTCCTGCAGCCAATGCATTATCTGGTTTAGACTACTCAATAAGAATGGCTTGAAATTTATAAATTGTCATTCAGGGCACTGTATTGATGACTTTCTCCTTCTAGATAAAGATATAGCTTTATTTTACCTCTTGGTTTGCAACACCTGAAATATTAATTTCTTGCCCTGAAAAGGGGTGATGGGACCCTGAGGCAGCCTGACAGGTACCAGAGGGACAGAATTTTGAAACTATTTTTTCTAACATGTACCTATTCCCAAAGAATTTCCAGGTTAGGAATAAGGAGGGAAGTATGCATACATCCAAAGCCAATCTCAATGTATTCACTTTGTATATTAACATATCGCTAAGTTCTGAATTGCAGGGATGGGTCTGTATTTTATACCTGATATAACAGGTGTTTCCCTACTTGATATAATCAGGTATATTGTTAATGGACATATCAAGCACTTCCTACCACAGCACACAAGCTTTTTATAGACCCTGAAGAGACATGTAAATTTCTTGTTGTTGTCATTTGTGATCAATGAATTATAAAAATATTATAAAAGGAAGAGACATTTAGGACCAACAGCCAGCATCATTGCTCCTGGTGAGAAAATCAAATGCATTTCCACATGGTCTTGGTGAGTCACAGTGCCATGTTCAAAGCTGAGGCACACTTAGCCCAAAGCTCTGTTTCTTAAAAGGAGTCTCAGCCTCCTCATCACCAGTCTCTGTGTGCAAGATGCAGAACTTTATCTACTGGACCAGACAGAAAACATGCCAGAAATAGAAATGTAACTATGTCACTGAAAATCTAATCACCAATTGTAAAAATACAAAGAGGTTAAGATTCCAGGTACTTTGGTGCAAACTAGAAGTATACAAAAATTAGAATATAAAAAGCAAAATAAGAATTTGTAGGTGGAGAATACACACATTAATTCAGTTTGCCAAGATTAGAAGTTACCAATCAGAGCAATACCCATCTGTCTTCTCCAGACTTGGATATCTATCATTGTTGCAACCTCCATTCATCTTCCCTATAATTAAATATCATTGTTCTGATTGCTAAGAAAATAATGTTTTTAAAAAACAATCCATTCTGTAAGGTATCAACATTTTAGAATGTCATTTTCTTATTAGTCTAGTTCAATTCTTTATGAACAGTATTAGTTATGAACCGAAAGCTTCTAGGCATCATTAAAAAAAGCTTCGAAGTTCTGTACAAGCTGTGTAAATATCCCATGGGGTATGCATCATTATCATCTCTGTTTTTATAGAAGACCAACTAAATTTATTAATACAACCAAATTATAAAGAGTTATCAAAATTTAATTTTTAATATTCAATGATCCAAGTAGGATTAAAATACCAAACAATATCGTACTTTGATAATAAATCTTTATTAGCATTAGGATAAAGTTTTTATTTTCTCCCCTCTAGCATAGACTTTATCTGTAACAAAAATAAGTTCCTCTACTTTATTCAAACATGTAATACAACCCAGCTGACAGCTACAATTCAAGATCTGTTTTCTCTATACTAAAATTAGGTTTATACTGGTAGTCCCAAGGGGACATGGGACAATGATTTGTCTCTCCCTAAGAAGATATTTTGCAATGTCTTCATTGTGTGTTGTCACAGCAGCAATAAGAGGTAGGGACCACTGTCACCTGTAGGAGCAAGGCTGGGGAATCCTACTAACAGCAAAAAAGTCCACATCAGAGAATCAATCAGCCTCCAAGGGGAAACTGTGGCTCCTTATCGAGTGGGTTCAATGTTATACATATTTCTTTGCAACATGGAAATTTGTCTCTTCAAGGTGAAATTCAAAGTGAAATTCAGAGCACTTGTTATTACACTCCTCAAGTTTGGCATTGCTAGAAGAAACCTACCCAGGAGAACCATCCATGATTACCACAGTAATGATATTAAGCCATAAGCCATACTCATTGGTTATACTCACATTTAAGGAAAATAACTCTAGAGATCTCATTTAGTAAGGGCTAAATCTGGACAAACCAAAATTTCTGCCCAGGACAGGACTTGGTTGGACACCAAGGTACCTTACTAGCTGGAATCTGTATAATTATCTTTAATCCATTCTATTAATTCATGCAAGTTAGTGAGTTATATGAACTGACAGAGACATGCCCTTTGTTAGCAGAACATGTCCAAGTTAAGGCAAATGCTCTCAACCCAGTGACCATCTCTCAGTTATTCTTCAGCCACCTTTTAAGTTTCTAAGAGTAATCAAATATTATCTCATTGTCATAGTAAATAGCACAGAACCCAAGGGTCATGTGACTGATTACAACAAACAGCACTGTACATGAATCATGCTGGTACACTCATGCACACACAACATGTACAAATATATGTATGTACATATGTATAGAAATTTATTTTTCTGAAATTTATTCTCCTGGTGGACTCATTGAAACACATTACAATAACCACAGCAGTAATTTTCACTTGACTATAAAAACAGTAGCTAATAAAGAATTCTGAAAGGAATTAATAGTGACAAAGAGAAAGCAAAGAGCCCTCATCTTCACAATGTAAACTCAGACCCAGATTGGCATGCCTCAAAAGTCTCAATGTAGACACATCCTGAATGAATTATGTTCAAAAAAAGCTTCCATTTCCAAGTGAACAAAGAGCCACTGAAAACAGAACTAGGAGACTATAATTACTTCTATTCCTTTCTTAAAAGTAATGATTATTCTGATTTGAAAATTTACCCTATTTATCAATTATCAGTGGTTGAATTTTTCCCCTATACTTTAAGACTCAGAAACTCTTTCTTGGGGTAAAACTTTGAGACTATAACATAACAAACACAAAGGACCTCATTGCGGACCAGGGGACCAGGGCCAACAAAAAAGTTCTCTTATAGAAAACTAGGAACAGCTTTCTTTTGTTTTCCCAGTCTTAGCTACTTGTACATAAAAGATACACTTAAATGAATAGCTGTCCCCATGTCACTCACACACATCATTTCAATTACTGTTCTATTCTCAGAATGGGGGAGGGAAGCAGGACCTGGACATAGAAAAGGGCATTTTATTACAGCCAGATAAACTCTGTTAATCTAGAACATAGTGACCATCAGGGCAGTCACTCTCACATCCTTTTATTCTAATGCTAACACCAAAGCAAGGAAATGTCTGCAGCTGTGTGCTAAATTCCTCATGCTCCCAACATAATTCAAGACTTCTCTCTGTAATTAGACATATTTGGACATGATTCCAGAGTCTCCTTTTCCTTCCAACGACTGTCTAGGATGCCTTCTGAAGCAGAAGGGATTTTGTATTTTCTTGTTGAAAATATCCACACACACACAAAGTAATGCAAGACAAGTGACCCGATTCCAGGGTGTAGTATAGCATTCTGCAAATCTCAGGGACATCAAGCTCCTTGCTGTGCTGTGAACCAATACACACCTTTCTCTATGAATTACCTTGAACGACTTGAAGTACATGGATTTTTTTTTCTCCCCAAAGAGGCATGTCATTCACAAGAGAGTCTCCCAACAGACTAGCATGAAAATTAAACACAGCCTGGTTAAAGCTAGGCATGGAATTCAAAACACCTATACTCAGAGTTTCTACTTGCCAAACTGAAGCAGTATTTGGCACAATCCCATAACAGCTGTTTCCAGACACCTGGTTAATGTATCTGTCCTTCTCTCTATTAAGGGGTGGATCATGATACCTTTGGAGGATTCTAGAATGTCCATCTGTAGCACAGGTGATAACCACCAAGATAGGCAGGGAAACTGTTCAATCAGCATAGGTGGCTGGGACCTTATAAAGAACCTTGATCCAACTGTGTTTATAGACAATAGAAAAAGTGATGATAAAATGCACAGATATGGCCAGGAAAACTGAGGCCAGAGGTTCAAGCTTTGTGAGAGGCCTACTACAGAGTTCCATTTGATGTCACTTACTTTATTTTGAATAATTATTACAAGAACACTAGAGGTCTGCTTCATCTACGTGACCACTACCAGTGCTTACTCAGGTGAGGTGCTGAAATCCAGCTGTTGAATCATGAAAGATAACTGTGAGTAGTATTATAGAAACAAACCTGACAAAGTGCTATGCATATCCTAGGTGGGTAAATTACTTGTGCCTCTTAAAGATATACTTTCAGATCATTACATACTGAAGATTAATAGCTACATTATATTACATTGAATGTTTTCTTTCTTGCGATTTATTATTTTATTTTTCACCAGATTCTGATTCCTGATACCATACTTTCCTCTGTCTTTTTTGACATAATAGCCAGTTTCAGCAATATTTACATGTCATCTGGCCTTCATTTACCATGTGCTTTCTTAGGCAAAGAAAGCAAACATCTGGGGTTTTCTCCATGGTTCATAATGCCCAAGGCTGTGAGATGCTCCTTCATAGGAGCCTCCTGGATCATGGAAATGCATCCAGTGTCCTTGCTCAGCACTGATCAGACCAGGTGTGCTTATTGTTCTCAATCAATCTCTCATTCATATATGTCAGAATCATCCCTCCTTTACATACATATTCACAAGACTATGATTAAGGACCATAAATACTGAAAAACAGGAGATTAATCTCAGCAACTATCCAAAGTAAAGCAGCAGATAAGTCAGAGGTTCTGCATGCCTAGGGATCCCAGTTCTGTATACCATCAGGAGCACTACCTGGTTATGACTTTTAAATTGTTCAGTCTTTCAATACAGTATGTCCTGTTAATTGCAAACAATAATCACAACTGATGGCTGCATATTTCCATATTTCCATTTAACTTTCTACATTCACCCTATAAAATGAAAAAGATGGTATGTTATCCCTTGTGGCTCACATTTTAGAAGATAAGAATTAGTTACCAAATTCTCATTCTCTCCTCTACCCATTCTTTATACAAGGACACAGGCAAATATTCATAGGTATACACACACAGGGACACACACACATATACATATGCACATACAGAAATATACATGTACTCAGATACACACAAAGATACCTACACAGACATATAACACACATGCGCACACATAGACATGCAGACATTCACACATGTACATATACACACATATTCACACATTCATACATACGTATATACATAGATGCACACACACTCAAACATATAAAATATATCCACACAGTCACAGATACACATAAAGAAACAAATGTACACTTAGTCACATACAAACTCACAATGAATACATACATATGGGAACAAACACTCATGCATACACATGCACACACTTGCACATAAATATGTATACACATTTGCACATATACACATATGTATACACACCCAAGAAACAAATGCACACTAAGTCACATACAAACTCACAATGAACACATACACATGGGAACAAACACTCATGCATACACATGCACACACTCACACTTGCACATAAATATGAATACACATTTGCACATATACACATATGTATGCACACCCAAGAAACAAATGCACACTAAGTCACATACAAACTCACAATGAACACATACACATGGGAACAAACACTCATGCATACACATGCACACACTCACACTTGCACATAAATATGTATACACATTTGCACATATACACATATGTATGCACACCCAGACATTCACATACACATACTCATACATACACACAAATACATACATATACATATAGACTAATATAGATACACATGTGTGTGTTGAATGGCTATAGGCTTTCATTTCTCTACTGACTTAAGCATGAATATAATTTACAAAATGCTTTATAGTGACACTTGCTAGTTAAGGTTAATTAAGGATCTCAAGTACTAAATGCATCCAATCTTATTTTAATATATAACATACAGTTTAATTCACAAAATAGCATTTAATTCAATCACAATAGACATCTTAAGTCTCTTTATACATAATGTATAATGTGCATAACTCAAACAATATAATATTTACCTGTTAAAATATTTTAGTGAAATATAAAATTTTTACTATGATTTAAGTCACTTAATTGTTAGAAGATTTATAATTTTACCTTTAAAGAAAAATATCCATCTTCATATGTTTTCTTACCTCCTTCTAGAAATTGGATGAGCTTAACCAGGAGGAAAATCCTGTCCAGCAGCTATTCCAAAGTGTTATTAGAACTCAGCCTCCCAACTCATGTACACATTGACTGTGTGGGTGGTTTTTGCACTATTAATTACAGAGTAGTTCATCTGAGATCATGCCATTTTCAAACCCTCAACATCTACCACCTCTTTCTTTACAGATCGCAAACTCCATTTTAGTCAAATATGGCAAAGTGCTTTGGAAATATTTTTTCTCAAACTCTAAATAAAAAATTAATGCCATCATGCTAAAAAATAAAGCTATAATTTTTCTAAACACCTCCTCATTTTACTTTTCAATAACATTGTTGGAAAAGATAGTTAGAAAAAGCTATGAGGCAAATGTAAAAGGAGCACATAGCATGAATACCATCTAAACCACTTTGAAAAACCTAAGGGAAATTAGAATACATTTACAGGATACTTCATTAATCCAGGACCTAAGAGCAAGGGGAGACCCTAAGCTCATGGGGCAACTTGAAGATGGTTTAACAAGAAGACCAGAGAAAAAATACAGTGGGGGAAGGAAAGGCCTCCAGCAACCCAGAAGGCATTTGGAGGAGTTTGGTGCCTTAGAGAGGGCCAGACAGAAAGCAACCTAGGCCTGGACCCAGAGAAGTTGACCTGTTAGGACCACAGCAAACTTGAAGGGTTTCTGTGGTTGAGGCTGAGAAGGATCCTGAACTCCCAGGATATCACAGATCTCCAAGCCTTTCCCTATCCATTCTGTCCAGTATCATGGGGCAGGAACAGGTCAATGGCTGTCTGGTGTAGAAGGATGAAAGAAACAGAGGAATAGGAGACACCAGGGTGAAGGTAGAGGAAAAAATAATAAATGTGAAACTGTACTGGAAGGTTTGTATCTGCAAGTGCAAGTTTTGTGAATGTAGTTCATTTTCTACAATTAGGGAAGGGGTGGATGATTCTTTAAATATTAAGATAGAAACAAATCTAGCCAAAGGCAGATTCAGGTTAAATAGACTGCATGCAGAGGTAGTCATGACGATATGGACCCAGCAATAGCTAATGTAGCTGTTTAATTTCATCCAGGACATACAAAAGATAAGCAGGGGATGTACTCACTCATTAGTGGACTCTAAACAAACAAACAAAAAAGCAAAGCATGCCCAAGCTGCAAACCACAACCACTGAACAGCTTGCTATCAGAAACACCCTGGACTGACACTTTGGATCCCACTCCCCCTAGAGGAACACCTGACTCGCTCTTGAGGGAGCGGGGACAAAACTGGATCTGCCAGGAGTGAAGACTGAACTAAGCAATATTGGGTCAGTGGGACCATAGGACTGTCTGCTGCCTGCCCAGGGAGGGTATGGGGAGTTGTGGAGAAGAAAGAATGACCTGATGTGGCGGGAGGGGGAAGGGACCTTGAATAAGGATATACAGGGATAGAAAGCATGACTTCTTTGTTCATAATAATAATAATAATAATAATAATAATAATAATAAAAGCAAAGAACATCCAAGCTGCAAAATGCAACCCCTGAAAAGCTTGGGATCAGAAGGAACTTAAGAGACATCCAGGGATTCCCCTAGGAAGAGAAAATAGAGATCTCCTTAGCTAATTGGGAACATAAGGAGTTGCAACCAAGAAGAGGTGGGAACAAATCATGAGAGAAGGGGAGGATTGAGTGAGAGGAGCAACAAGGAGGGAGAAAAAAAAAAACCCCAAGAAATGGAGATATTAATAAAGGAAGCCAAGGTGGGGTGGGAAAAAGACCAGGTTCTAGCATCACTTACAAGAACCCACAGTATGTCCCTGTCTAGAACTCCAATCAATAATAAAGGTATTGCCTGGAGAGAATTCCTCCTATAAGCAAATGAATAGCCACCCCAACTACTATCAAAGAACTTACATCCATCAATGAATAGAGGTAGAGGCTGAGCACTGGGATGAGCTCCTGGTCCAGCTGAGAGCAGGGGAGGAGACTCTATATAAGCAAGGGGATAGTGCTTATGAGGAAAACTCCCATAGTGATGGCTGGCTGGAGCTCTGTGGAGCTCACTGAATTAAGAACAACCACTTGGAGAACCTTCAAGAAGAGGAACTAGGCCCTCCAAGGATAGGCAGTTGTCCACTGACATGGACAGTATGTGGAGTCTCGAAGGGAGAGATCAGACTGTGTTTCTATGTGTGGACTGCACTTCAGAGTCCATTCTTTCCAGAGGAAGACCTAACCCAGTCATGACATTAGGATGAGAAAATCAGACCTCCCTGGATTGGATGCTGAGTTGAACAACCTTGGGGGTTCTTGTCTTTTTGGGAAAGGGGATGGGGAGATAGGGAGGAGAGAGGCTGAAGGCAGACAGGGAGGGATTGAAAGGGGGAAGGGAGGGAGAGCAAGGGGATAAATGGGAAAAAGGCTTTATTTTCTAAATAAATATATAAGTAATAATAAATGGGAGCTATTACAACATAAATATTATTTTAGATTCTAATAAACCAAACTCTATTTAAGAATATTAACTTAATAGCATGATATGATAGTGTAGTCACATTAGTTAAATTATGTTTAGTAATTTTGTGTCTACAATCAATTTGAGTTTTAACAGCAATTACAAGTAGATGCCCCAAACAGACACGCAGATATAATCCATTCTTGGCATTTGGCCTTAAATTACAATAAACTATGTTTCCAGTGTTATCTACAAATATATAATTCTTCTTGTCTAAAAATGTCTAACATATCCTAATCTTCATTGGCATCAAAATCTTTACTTGAAAAATTTATCTGATCTTTACAAAAATGAGTTTAAAGTACACAGAAACCCTCCATTTGTGCTTTAATAATACAGGTTAAAAGCATAGTTGATGCAATAATTACATAAATTTCTAAATGTGTTTTACAAGATAGTTATTATCACAGCACCTGTCACTTTCAACAATGGATTCATTAAGTTCTGAAACCACTGAAGTCTGTGATTATTCCTCTACCTTGCTCTGTCAAGTGTTAAAATGAAAATATAGTGCATGAGTCTCATCTCTCATTATCAAATGTCAGTTTCCTACATTTATTCATCTATAATACAACTTCAGAAACCACCTTTTTCTGAAAGTGCATCAGGGAACTCCAAATTCATCAGCTGTCAGTAAGAACCTGTTATATGAAATTCATAAGTATAACAGGTATATTGAGGACAAAAATCTTACAGAAATCTTTATTATTCCAACAAAACAGATTCAGTAAGTTTAAGAATGAAAAAAAGCGTCTAAGCCATGAACCCAGTAAGCAAAGGAAGAGGAAACTCAAAGAACAAACTGTTCTTCCTTCTGGTATGTGTGTATGTGCATGTGTGCGCATGTGCATATGTGTGTGCATGTGTGCGCATGTGCACATGTGTTTGCTTGTGTGCATGTGTGTGTGCGCGTGTATGTTTAGCACACAGTATACCTGAGAAGGTGAGAAAGTAACCATGTGTTTCAGTCCTGGTCTCCCATCTTCTTAGAGACAAGATCTTTACTTGTATTGCAGACTAGCAATCCTGCAAGCCTGCAGGAATACTTAGATCTCTGCTTTCCACTATACCTTGCAGTGCTGGAATTAAAAATTCAATGCTTCCATGTGTCTACAAGTTTTCTGCAGTTCCAAACACATTTCCTTGACTTTTCTGGCAAGTTCCTTACCCACTAAGCAACCTCTCCAGTATCCTGTGCTTTCACCTTTATTATCTCTTGTTATTATTAAAATCAGAGAGATTTAAAGTTGCCTCATTTCCATAAACCAAAAAGAATTTACAGAAAAATTAACTGCAGCAGAATTCTAGACTGGAAATCTGCTTTCATGGTAATCGTTAACAAAAGTTAGTGTGGAAAATCATATTTGTTGGGAAATTTACACTCAATTCCTTAGCAGTACAAAGAGCAATCATTTGTGTGAATTGTATGGCTACCTGAAAACAAAACATAACTGACGTCAGCTCAAACAGTGCCTCTCAAACAGGATCAGTCTCATATCCGGGAACATATGGGCATTTCTAGAGGCATCCTTATCAAAATAACTGTATTGAGGAGTTACAGTTATCCTACTGGGTAAAAGCCAAAGATGCTGATAAATAACCCATAATTCATAGGCATTTCTGCATAGCCAGGAAACTTCAAGAATACCCAGAAGAAGGTTCAGGTAATTGAGCTACTTACATTCTGTCCCACCATAACCAGTTCTGCCTGTGACCATAGCCTGTTGGTGAACTCTTCTGACACCATTTCATGCCACATTCTGGAAGTTAAATGTAGAGTGCCCCTTGACAGCACCCCCACTACCATGGCTAATGTTTAACCTACTAAATCCTGTGTATTAGGAACAGAAGTGCCTAGAGAGACTGTGGAATGTCTAGCTGCCTCAGAATGCAATCTATTTGCCAAAAAAATTTACCTTATAATTTCTAAATTCTGGAAGACTGAAAATAAACAATTTAAAGAAATTCAGGAAATCACTTCCGTTAGAGGAAACACCTTTTACTTTAAAAGTAGCCATTTTTCCTACCTCCTCACATAGGGCTAGGTGAAATACAAATGTTCACTCATTTCAGATTGCAATAGAAAATAGCCACAAGAGAAATACAGGTGTGAACTTTGGAACATGGATTTGTCAACAATCTAGTCTCACAAGTGACTCAACAGGTAATCAGGAATTGCTACTTTTAGCAACAGTATGAATCTAATTTGTGTTTTCACATTCAAATTCTACAGGATTCTTGATCTCAGATGACCACAGTGTGCATAAGTAGATTTTTGCTTGCTCATTTCTTGGCATTATATAATGTCTTTTGCTATTTCCCTTTGTTTTAATAATTTAGACTAGTGTAAATCTGCAATATGCACATTAACTACAGCTCATAAGACTAAAAGAGGTTAACCTAGTTTTATTGTAAAGCATCTCCAGGGAATCATATTATATGTATTCAGTAGATTTGAGTGGAAAGTTGTTCTTTAAAATTCAGATAACATCCCATGTTTTCTTTGATTCTAAGTAGAGCAAGCAGAAAAGATAATAGTCTCCATTTGCTAAATATCAATCTATATCAATCTGTGAAACACAGGATCACTGACCCCTGTTAAAGAGAACTCTAATGAGATTATTAGTTAAGTGTTTAAACTTTACCAAAACCACCATGCTATTTTTAAGAGGGTTGTTACTGTGTCAAGAAAACAAACAAACAAAAAAAACTAATATAATGGAGTCTATAAACAGCAAATAATTCCCAACATTATGAAAATAATAGCAAAGAAAATATAGTCAATTTCTAATCTTTATGGTTATATAGAAGCTATGAATATCTTTGGGGCTTTCCAATTATTCTTCAAACATATTAGCAATAATATATAGCCACATGCATAAAACATATTAGCCACCAACTGGTGAAATACAAGTTCCTTGAAGATAGTTAATGAGACATATTTGTACAGAGTCCTCCTGACATATGTGTTAGTATGTGTTAAGGTTAAGTATATGTGTGACAAACTTTTCAGTATGATATTCAGAGTTTCTATGAAAATGGTAAATTATTTGCATTCTATTAAAAATGGTCTTTCTAAAAATGCAGCTTAAAAAATTAAAGTAGCAGAATTCTTGAAAAATAAGAATAAAAATAAAGGAAGAAATATATTAACTAAAAGCGAGCCCTCAACACACAAACTCTCCATTCATGTTGGATGGTTATCTTAACAAATTGTGAACAATTTTTTTTTTCTGTTGCTAAGGAGTTAATGGCCACGAGCATCTTTTAAAAGTAGACCTAAGCTACCATTAATCCACTTTCTTATCAGTAAGAAAAAATGATATCCTAAAATTCACAGGCAAATGGATGGATTTGGAGAATATCCTCCTGAGCGAAGTCTCACAAACTCAGAGAGATAAGCAGGGGATGTACTCACTCACTAGTGGTCTCTAAACAAACAAACAAGAAAAAAAGCCAAACATGCCCAATCAGCAAACCACAACCACCGAACAGCTTGGGATCAG
>PVIH01012949.1:21039-53367 GCA_004025045.1 Sigmodon hispidus | reverse complement strand
CTACAAAAATTGAATGAAGATCAGATTAATTACCTAAACAGGCCTATAACCCTAAAGGAAATTGAAGCTGCCATTAAAAACCTCCCCCAAAATAAAAGCCCTGGTCCAGATGGTTTCAGTGCCGAATTCTACCAGACATTAAAAGAAGAATTACTACCGTTACTCCTCAAACTATTTCACACAGTAGAAACTGAAGGAATATTGCCAAATTCCTTTTATGAGGCCACCATCACCCTAATACCCCAGCCACTCAAAGACACAACAAAGAAGGAGAATTACAGACCAATTTCCCTCATGAATATTGATGCAAAAACTCTCAACAAAATTTTGACAAATCGTATACAACAATGCATAAAAGATATCATCCACCACGACCAAGTAGGCTTCGTCCCAGAAATGCAGGTATAGTTTAACATATGAAAAACTGTAAATGTTATCCATCATATAAACAAACTACAGGAACAAAACCACATGATCATATCCTTAGATGCTGAAAAAGCCTTTGACAAAGTCCGGCACTCGTTTATGATTAAAGCCCTGGAGAGATCAGGAATACAGGGAGAATACCTAAATATAATTAAGGCGATTTACAAGAAGACGACAGCCAGTATGAAACTTAATGGAGAAAAACTCAAAGCAATCCCACTAAAGTCAGGAACTAGACAAGGATGTCCTCTCTCCCCTTATCTATTCAATATAGTTCTCGAAGTTTTAGCTAAAGCAATAAGGGAACGAAAAGAGATTAAGGGCATTCAAATTGGAAAAGAAGAAGTGAAGCCATCTCTATTTGCAGATGATATGATTGTATACATAAGTGACCCACAAAATTCTTCCAAGGAACTACTACAGCTGATAAACACCTTCAGCAATGTAGCAGGATATAAGATAAACTAAAAGAAATCAGTAGCCTTTCTATCCACTAAAGATAGAAGAGCTGAAAAAGAAATAAGGGAAACATTAACCTTCATATTAGCTACAAATAGTATTAAATACTTTGGAGTAACTATAACCAAAGAAGTAACAGACCTATTTGACAAAAATTTTAAATCATTGAAGAAAGAAATTGAAGAGGATATCAGAAAATGGAAAGTTCTCCCATGTTCCTGGATTGGTAGGATCAACATAGTGAAAATGGCAATTCTACCAAAGACACTCTACAGATTCAATGCACTGCCCATCAAAATCCCAACACAATATTTTGTGGACCTTGAAAGAACAATACTCAATTTCATTTGGAATAACAGGAAAGCCAGGATTGCCAAAATAATTTTACTCAACAAAAGAACTTCAGGAGGTATCACCATCCCTGACTTCAAGCTATACTATGGAGCTACAATAATAATAACAGCCTGGTACTAGCATAAACACAGACTTGTGGATCAATGGAATAGAATTGAAAATCCAGACATTAACCCAAAAACCTATGAACACCTGATCTTTGACAAGGATGCCCAAAACATTCAATGGAAAAAAGATAGTATATTTAACAAACGGTGTGGGCATAGCTGGATGGAAGTGTGTAGAAAAATGCAAATAGATCCGAGCCTGTCACCCCGAACAAAATTCAAATCCAAGTGGATAAAAGACCTCAACTTATACCCAACCACTTTGAGCTTGATAGAAAAGAAAGTGGGAAATACACTTCTACAAATTGGCACAGGTGACCATTTCCTAAATATCACACCAGTGGCACAGGCACTAACACCAACAATTAATAAGTGGGATCTCCTGAAGCTGGGAAGCTTCTGCAAAGCCAAGGACACTGTCAATAGGACAAAACGCCAGCCTACAGAATGGGAAAAGATTTTCACCAATTCTACAAGTGATAGAGGACTGATCTCTAAGGTATATAAAGAGCTCAAGAATTTAGAGCCCAATACCTTGAATAACCCTATCAAAAAACATGGTACAGATCTAAAAAGGGAATTCTCAGCAGAGGAACTACGAATGGCTGAAAGGCACCTGAAAAAGTGCTCTTCATCTTTAGCCATCAAAGAAATGCAAATCAAAAGAACTTGAGATACCACCTAACACCTGTTAGATTGGCTAAGATAAAAGGCACAGATGACAGCCTATGTTGGAGAGGATGCAGAGCAAGGGTAACACTCCTCCATTGTTGGTGGGAATGTAAGCGTGTTCAGCTACTTTGGAATGCAATATTGAGGTTTCTCAGAAAATTGAGAATCAATCTCCCCAAGGACCCAGCAATACCACTTCTGGGTGTATACCCTAAAGAGGCACATTCACACTCCAAAGGTATTAGCTCAACTATGTTCATAGTAGCATTATTTGTAATAACAAGAATCTGGAAACAACCTAGATATCCCTCTACTGAAGAATGGATTAATAAACTGTGGTACATCTACACAATGGAATACTACTTAGCAGTAAGAAAAAATAATATCCTAAAATTCGCAGGCAAATGAATGGATTTGGAGAATATCCTCCTGAGCAAGGTATCAAAATCTCAGAGAGATAAACAGGGGATATACTCACTCACTAGTGGTCTCTAAACAAACAATCATGAAAAAAAAGCCAAACATGCCCATGCGGCAAACCACAACCACTGAACAGCTTGGGATCAGAAACACCCTGGACTGACCCTTTGAACCCCACTCCAACTATAGGAACACCAGACTCACTCTTGAGGGAGGGGGGACAAAACTGGATTTGGCCAGGAGTGGAGACTGTTCCAGGCATTATTGGGTCAGTGGGACCATAGGACGGTCTGCTCCCTGCCCAGGGAGGGGATGGGGAGTTTCTTAGAAGAAAAATGACAAGATGTGGTGGGAGGGGAAAGGGACCTTGAATAAGGATATACAGAGATGGAAAAAAATTCAGAGGGAAAGCTGAACACAAAGTCAATATATGTGTAGCAATCTTATTTCCATTACCACCCTTGATAAGCCATGTTTATGATTCTTATTCTCTTTATAGTCATTGTTAACATTTCCTCATTTTAAATCATGTTACTGTTTTTTTTTGTTAAATACAAAATGAAGAAGGAAAAGAAAAGAAAAAAAAAGAAGTTATACAGATGCTAAAAGAGCATGGCTGCCAACCTAGTCCACTATACCCAAGAAAATTATCAATCACCATAGATGGAATAAACAAATTATCAATCACCATAGACAGAGTAAACAAGATATTTCATGACAAAATGAGACTGAAACAATATCTATCTACCAAATTGGCCCTCCAGAAATTATTAGAGGAAAACTTCAAACAAAGAATCACAGATACACCCATGAAACAACAAACAATCAATAATTCCACAGAAGGAAATCCCAGAAAAAGGAAACACATACAAACTAACACCAAAAATAGCAGGAAATACCAATCCATGGCCACTAATATCCCTTAATATCAATGGACACAACTCACCTATAAAAAGACACATTAACAAGATGGATATAAAAACAGAAGCCATTTTTCTGCTGCATACAAGAAACACACCTCAACCCTAAAGACTGACACAGGCTCAGAGAAAAGATTTTCCAAATTTAATGGTCTTAAGAGTTAAGTTGCCATCCTAATACCTAACAAAGTAGACTTTGAGCTAAAAGCAATTAAAAGGGACCAAGATGGTCATTACTTATTCATTGCTGCAAAAATTGGCCAGGAGGAGATTTCAATCCTGAATATTTAGGCCCCTAATATAAGGGCACATTTCTATTTAAAATAAACACTGCTAAAGCTCGAATACCACATAAATTCTCACACCCTAATAGTGGGAGACTTCAATACCCCACTTTCACCCCTGGATAGGTCAACCACAGAGACTCAACCGAGAAATAAGGAGTCTAACAGAGGTTATGATGCAAATGGATTTAATAGATATCTATAGAAGCTTCCACCCAAATGCAAAGGAATACACATGTTTCTCAGCTTGCCAAGGAACTTTCTCTAAAACTGACCAGATAATTGGTAAGGCAAATATCAACAGATTCAAAAAAAAATGGAAATAATCCCTCATATCGTATCAGACTACCAGGGCCTGAAGTTAGAGTTCAACAACATCAAAAATCAACGATCACAGAAAGCATACAAACTCATGGAAACTAAACATCACTCAGCCGAAGCACTTCTGGTTGAAGAAAAAAATCAAAGTCTTCCTAGAATTTAGTGAAAG
The DNA here is from genome assembly GCA_004025045.1 of Sigmodon hispidus. Lineage (NCBI taxonomy): Eukaryota > Metazoa > Chordata > Mammalia > Rodentia > Cricetidae > Sigmodon > Sigmodon hispidus. The sequence goes on along the minus strand of PVIH01012949.1, from coordinate 49,235 downwards.
TGAATTGACAACATAACCAAACTTGTGGGACACAATGAAAGCAGTTTAAGAGGAAAATTCATAGCACTAGATGCCTATATTAAAAGCCTTGAGAAACCCCACCCTGGAGAACTAACAGCACAGCTGAAAGCTTTAGAGCAATTAGAAGCAAACTCACCTAGAAGAAGTAGACGGCAGGAAATAATCAAACTTAGAGCCAAAATCAATACAATTGAAACAAAAAGAACAATACAAAAAAAAATCAATGAATCAAAGAGTTGGTTCTTTGAGAAAGTAAACAAGATAGATCAGCCCTTATCCAAACTAATCAGAAAGCAGAAAGAGAGTATCCAAATCAACAAAATCAGAAATGAAAAGGGGAACATAACAACAGACACCCAGGAAATCCAAAGAATTATCAGATCATACTTTCAAAATCTATATTCTACAAAAATGGAAAGCCTAGATGAAATAGACTGCTTTTTGGACAGTTACCATTTACCAAAATTAAATGAAGAACAGAATAACTACCTAAACAGACCTATAACCCTTAAGGAAATTGAAGCTGCCATTAAAAGCCTCCAAAGGAAAAAAAAAAGAAGCCCAGGTCCAGATGGTTTCAGTGCAGCATTCTACCAGACATTCAAAGAAGAATTATTGCCATTACTCCACAAACTATTTCACAGAGTTAAAACTGAAGGATTATGGCCAAATTCCTTTGATGAGGCCACAATTACCCTAATACTAAAGCCACTCAAAGACATAACAAAGAAAGAGAATTACAGACCAATTTCCAGTTTGAGTCCATTGATATTAAGGGAAATTAGTGACCATTGATTCATATTTCCTGCCATTTTGGGGGGTAACTTGTTTGTATTTCCTTTCTCTAGGGTATTCTTCTGTGGAATTATTGATTGTTTGTGATTTCATGGGTGTATCTGGGGTCCTTAGGTTGGAGTTTTCTCTCTAATACTCTCTGTAGTGCTGGATTGGTAGATAGATATTCTTTCAGTCTGACTTTGTCCTGAAATACCTTGTTTACTCCATCTATGGTGATTGATAATTTTGCAGGGTACAGTATTCTATTTTGGCAGCCATGCTGTTTTAGTGTATGTATAACTTCTGACCAAACCCTTTTAGGTTTCATTGTTTCCATTGAATAGTCAGGCATTATTCTGATAGGTCTGCCTTTATATGTGAGTTGAACCTTTTCTTTTGCAGCTCTTAAAATTTTTTGTTTGTTCCATATGTTTTGTGGCTTAATTATAATGTGGCATACTGACTTTTTTTGGGATCATATTTATTTGGTGTTCTGTAAGGTTCTTGTATCTTTATAGGCATTTCCTTCTTCAGGTTAGGGAAGTGTTCTTCTATGATTTTATTGAAAACATTATCTGTGCCTTTGAGCTGGTATTCTTCTCCTTCTTCTCTTCCTATTATTCTCAAATTTGGTCTTTTCATGGTGTCCGAGATTTCCTGAACATTTTGAGTTATGGCTTTTTTAGTTTTACTATTTTCTTTGACTGATATATTTATTTGAGCTACTGAGTCTTCCACTTCAGAGATTCTATCTTCCATCTCTTGAACTCTGTTTGTTATGCTTGTATCTGTTGTTCCAGCTTTTTTCTTCATGTTTTCTGTTTCCATCTTTGCTTCATTTTGTGCTTTTTATTGCTTTTATGTCAGCTTTTATTTCAGCTTTTAGTTCCTGGCATGTTTCTTTCATAGATTTGTTCATCTCTTCCAATTTTTTGTTTGTATTTTCTTCTATTTCTTTAAGGCTATTTTTCATATCTTCTTTGAGAGCTTCGATGATCATCAAAAAGGAATTTTTGGTGTTGCTTCCTTCTGTTTCCTCTTCATTGCTAAGTTCAGTTCTTGTATTTTTAAGATCACCACTCTCTTCTGGAGTTACCATGTTGTTCTTTGTATTATTACGTAATATTTTGCACTGACGTTTGCCCATGGCTTCAGTGAATCACGATTAGATGGCTCCTGGTCAGTTGTGGCACTCGGGCTTGTGTGCCTCCTGTCACCTCTCTGGGCAGGGCCTGAATCTACCCTTTAGAGACCCCAGAAGTTATCTTTTTGCTCAGAATGAGGTTGAGGTGGGTAGCTGTGCAAATTCCCTCAGTAGCAGCTATGGGAATGGTGACAGGCAGAGTTTATCTGCCCCTGGTACAGATGTGCTGGAACTCTGTAGACAGCACCTGGTCCTGGAAGGAGAACCTGAACCGATGGGAGCTCAACTCTCCCTCCCTGGCTTGGATATAGCTGCTTGGGCCTGGTGACCCCTCCTCACCTCTGGGTGGGGTCTGAGTCTGTCCTTCAGGGACCCTGGTAGTTATCTGTTCACTCAGTTCAAGGTTGTGGTGGGTAGCCGAGCAAGTTCCCTCAGCAGCAGCTGTGGGTTTGATGAGAGGCAGATTTTATGTGCCAGTGCTACAGAGTGCACTGGGACTCTTCAGACAGCACCCGGTCCTGGAAGCAGAACCTTCTTCTATTTCTTTAAGGAAATTTTTTATGTCTTCTTTGAAGGCTTCAATAATCTTCATAAACATGTTTTTGGTATTGTTTTCTTTTCATTGCTCGGTTGGTTCACTTGTAGAACCACCAGGTTCTTCTGGAGTTGCCTTGTTGTTCTTTATATTATTATATGTGGTTTTGCACTGGCATCTGCCCATGGCTTCAGTGGTTCACGATTAGGCCACTCCTAGTCAGTTGGGGCAAGAAGGCTTGAGTGTCACCTATCTCCTCTAAGTAATGGGTCTGCTCAGTGTCTGACCCTGCTCTGGACAGGGGTCTGAATTTGAAAGCCTCAGTCCTTCTCTAATGATTCAGTTTGCCCTGGAGGTGGGGCAGGCCATGCAATGTCCCCTCTTTTAGGTGTGGCCAATGGAGCCCCTCATAGCCAAACCTAGTCCTGTCTGCTAAGGAGAGTTTGGAATCAGACTCTACAGATTGAACCTTGTCTTAGAGAGCTATTTTCCAGAAGGGTGATCAGGCGCCTGAACGTGCTCACCTCTGGACAGGGTCTGAATTTCAAAGTTCTCAGTCCTTATCTGCTGATGCTGTTATAGGCGAGGCCGGCCATGCAAGGTTCCTACTTTTAGGTGTGGCTGGAGGAGCCCTTCACAGCCAAACCCTAGTCCTTTCTTTTAAGGAGAGTCTGGGATCAGACTTTACAGATTGCCCCTGGTATGGGAGAGCAACTCACTGGACGGGGGATCAGGCTCCAGAACCAGCTCACCCCTGGACCGGGTCCGATGTGCAGTTCATTGTAATACATTATATAGCAAATAAAAGTGGCAAAAGGAATTCCAAAAGAGACACCAGATATAAAAAAGAGCACACTATAAATAGATATGTAATTTTCTAATGAAAGCTTAGTCATTGAATTTCAAGAAAAAAAATTTCCAATTGTATCACCAAATCTGATGATAGTGAAGTGTGAGGCTCACTACTGCGGTGTAACACCACTGAGCAGATAATACAGGCCATGCCCAGATCTTCTTAGGACCCCAGCCACTGATCATGTGCAGGTATCCTCCAGAGGTGGTCCAAGAAAGCCCACAACCCTCAGGGAAAAAGAAGCCAGAGAGACAGCAAACTGCCCAGAAGAATATGTGAAAGCTGCACATGTGACCGGCAGCAAATGAAAGCAAAGATCTGTTTAAAGGCAGAACCAGCTGGTGGTGAGTAGCTATCTCTGACTGTGTTTGGAGCCCAAGTATCTGCAGAGTTTGTGTCTTGTGGAGAAGGCTGCCAAGAAGCTGTAAGAAGAAAATCCCAGACTGGCTCAGAGGCTAGAGGAAGAAAAGAAATGTCTATGGAGTGATGCAGTAACTTTGTTGAACGTAGTTCTGGTGGGTGCTGGCAGATGCAAAGCCATGGATAAGCAGCTATCTGGTGAATTCATGTCCCAAAATCTGGATGCCAAATGAACTGTAAATCTACTTGATTTTATCAATAAAAACCAGGCGTCAGATATCAGGGTAAAACCTAGAAGATCAAAAAGCAGGAGAGAAGGCCCAGTCACTCCCTTCCTCTACGGCTGCCCACTCCAAAAAAACTGAGATCCTGTGTCCACTCCACCATCTCACCTCTCTTTCCTGTCTTTACAGAGTCACAGAATCTATGATTAGGGCTAGCTTTGCCCTCTAACTCCAAGCAAGTTTTATTTGCCAGAACACAAACGAAATCCATATTGTCACACTGAGTCCAGCTAGGAAGTTTCACTTGTACCACATCCAAGATAACACCCTATCTGTTCATGGTTGTAGTCAGAAAGGGCTGATTTCAGCCTGAAACATGAAAAACAATTAGAAATTAATCTGTCAATGAGGTTTACATAGCTATTCACTCAGCACACAGACAGGCAGCATAGCAAAGGGATCACAACACATCCTGAGAATCAAGGGGACTTTCATCAAGATTCCTCAGATTCTATAACTTGATGCATGATAAAGTCTTCAACTGCATTTATTTCTAGGAGTTCATGGGGCATATGTTTGTTATGACATTAAGATGTGAGATCTTTAAACGGACATCAGCATTGAACCAGGGAAACCTGCATGAAGAAGGTCCCTATCATCTGACTGCACTGAGCCTAAGAACTAGGCATTGGGTGTCAGGGATTGGCAAACAGGTTGTAACCTTAATGTGCCTCTAAAAGAATATGAAATTCCAGTGTTAATCTGTAATTTTCAAAAATCCTTCTCTTCATCTATGCCTTTCCAAGGAGCCAACAAATTGAAAATTATTCTAAATCACAAGAAAATGCTTTTGTGGTTCTTAAAAATTTTTTGTTTGTATGCTTGCTTTTATTTATGTATTTATTTATTTAGTCTTGTTATTATGCCCAAAGTTGTGACCCTGGAGAGACCACCTGAGACAAGGAGGTAGTGGAATGCAAAATCAAGTTTTATTGAGTACAAATGAGCTAGCTTGTGAACCACTCCAGATGTCCCTTACACTGGAATCATGCAGGAAGGTTGATTAGGACCACAGGGGAGCTCCTTTTATAGCCCAAGGCTGTGCATTGGGTTCAGGTGAGGATAATGGTATGAGTCATTAGCTAATTGGCTTGTGCTTTGGGCTTTCCAGACTAGGGTGAGGGTACCTGGTAACAATAGATCAGGCTTTTGATTAGGTAGCACCAAGGTGAAAATCATTTTTATTAATATTATTTCTTCCTGTCACATTTGGGCTTGTTTTGTGCAGGGTCTCATAGTTCATCCTTGGGGTATGGTCAAGCTGTCTTGGTTCTGTGGCCAGGAATATCTCCTATAGACAGGGGAAGCCCACCATCAACCCTGGAACTTGCAGCTGGACCAGGAATTATGGTGGTGTATTTTGACTAGAGCATGTGGTGTTGCTGGTCAGCCAGAAGGGCCAGGATGCTATGGATTCTGCAGTTGGAACTTAGGTCATGCTGCCCCTCTGTAAGCAGCAGTTTCCAGCTATGGTCCCTGGGAACTGGGTGAGAGACTCTTTCTCAGGGCTCTGCCAGCTTGAGTTCTGCATAGTTCTCTAAAATGGAAGACTCTTTGTAGTCCTGGCCCCACCTGTGTCTGGGGTTAGTGTTAGGGTGTGCAGCTCATCCTCTCCTAGAAATGGGCAAGCTCCTCTTAGGAATGTGAAACTGAACTCTATTTTATCACTATGGCTACTAGAATACAAAATGGCATTTCTTGAGCTAAGTTTACTCTCTTCATTGTTTGTTTCTGTCCGGAATCTCTGGACCCTACAGCTTTTGCCTCTGCTCTGGCTCATGGCCATCCAGGAAATGTCAATCTTGGGCTTCCTCTTGTGGGATGATTTTAAGTGACAAATAGGTTCAAGATCTCTGAACCAAATATTGAAGGTTGTGTTTAGGAAGTCCTAACAAGCCCCTCCCCCTAACACAGTTCACTGAGATATTTTTTTGATTTCCTTCCATGGCCAAATGGTTTCAGTTTCTCAGTACTCCACCCTACTATAAAAGTTATGGTGCTTTTCAACATTTCCTCAGTCGGGAATTCATGAAACCTCACAAGATTGAAAAAGAAAAGGTAAGTGGCAGAACCTGGCTATCTGTGCTGAACAGCAACAGCAGACAAGAAGGGACATTTGCTTTTGCTAGGCCCAGGGTGTTCTGATCTGGAACATGTGTCCACTTGCCTTGAAAGGAATGGGATGGCATTTTTCAGAATTAATTCAATTTTTTAGACTACTATGAATCTAAAAGCCTGCTTCTGGGCATAATTGGGATACAACAGCAGATGAATCCTAGGTAGTATTATCAGTTCACACACTGAACTCATTTTGATTTAGGGACTAGGAGACATTTGACTGAAACAGAGCAGGATATGTTCTGAGATTGTATTTCTTAGTTTTCACCTTGTCTGTGCTGACAGGGACACAATTGAACTACTAATAAAGCAGAGCACCTATCGAAAGGGCTGTCTGCACCTCGTTTTCAAGAGGAAAAGGGAATGAGAGGTGAGGTGAGCAGCACAGCTTTACTGAAGGATAAAGAGAGAAAATGGTCTGTGGTATAAGAACACAAAGAGAAAAAGAGATATGGTGTGTTCTAGAGCTGAACAGAAATGGTCAGTTGCACACAAATGTAATTACCATGCACACCATATTTTAACTTGGCAAGTTTCTGGAGGTTCCTGTAGAATAAAAAAAGGTGCTTTTAAATGCATTGGTGGCAATGTGGGTCAGGTAGATTGTGGGAAATGAGAGAGTTCACTACAGGCCTTCTGATGTGCGAAATATCCATGGAGGTAGTTAAAGGTAACCTAGGAAAATCTGGCTCTAGATTTTACAACATTCTAGCTGTGTATAATCACATCAGTTCTAATTAGTCAGCCTTGTAGATTCATTGACACAGTTGTGGTTCTTTTATGGGAACCTCAGGTCACAGATAAAACCCAGAGTTAATATAAAGAACAGGTCAGTGATGCTCACACATCTGAACTTGCCTGTCAAGTGAATTTCCTCCTTTTGTAGAAGATCGGCTCACTCCTCATGTCCATGCATTTCTTAACTGTCCCCTGCAGGATCAGCCCCTATACTGCAGTGTAGGTCTTTCTTAGAAGACCACCTGAATTACAAGTCTGAGGATAAAGTCTGCTTCCCTAGTCCCCAGGCCCTCAGCCTGTGGTTGTTTCTGTCTTCTGGAGACCAGAGCCCCAGTGCAGGCTCCATTCCCACTCATCACATTCTTGTTTAATAACATTCTTTTGCCTTGCCAGCTCCTAGCCCCTCATTCCCAGTGTTTCTCTTCTTTCTCTTTGCCTTTCTCCTTCTTCTACTGAATAAAAAATGAGACAGAAACTCTAAAGGAGAATGAAAGAATTAATTTTTGTTAACCACATGATTTCTTGCTATTTACATCACATTTCCTTTCTGCAGTATCCAGTTTATGTGTAATTGGGTTTAGTTTCATTTGCTGTGAGTCTCAACCCAGTTTTTATGCACTGCTCATTCATAGTTAATGAAGCTTAAATGTAAAGGTACTGCTCTTGGGCAACCATTTCTTTGGAAGAGTTACTGCCACAAATTTTCGTAAATTTCACAAAAGCTGATTCCGGGATCAGGATCGGTCTGTGGTGCTTGTCTCCAGATTCTCCTCTGCAGACAGAACTAGGGTTCAGCTGTGTGGGGCTCCTCCAGCTTCTCCTCAAACAGGGGGCATTACATGGTCACCTGGCCTGCAACTGCATCAGCAGAGAAGGACAGAGGACTTTGAAATTCAGCTTCATACTCCACCGAGAAGTGAGGTGAGGTCAGCTGAAATGGCAATGTGTTTCAGTCTGTGTTTAGAAACTGATTGTCACAATGTGAAAATAACTACTAGAATAGATAGAGTGTATACTTTTTACAATCTCTCAAAGTACTGACCACAATATGGAAATAACTATTCATAAATATAGAATGAATATACATTATACTATCTAGAATTTATTTTAAGAGCATGCATCAAACAATAAAGGTGTAATTGCATGGGAATTTATTCATTATAATGGTAAACTAGCCAATTAACAAATATTTTATTATATAAGCTGCTATATAAAATAATGTCTCTAGATCTGATTTTATTTTCCATTTGATTTCTAGTATAAAATTTTTTAATAAGGAATATTTTCAATGCAAAATTAAACAATATGTTTTGTGAGCTGTAGAATGTTTTCACTGTTACATAAAAATGAAATACTTCAATAATATCTTATAAGATTCTAAAATTATATAGTTTCTCCTTCAGCTATGTCAGTGATGAACACTTTCGTTTTTTTCTTGTTTTTTTATTATTAATAAAGTCTCATTTTTTCCATGCATACTCTTGTTCAAATGCTTTTCCCCTCCCGCACCTACAAGTCACACTTCTCCCTATCTCCTCCCCAGCAAGGACAGGAGGTCCCAAGAGCCCAAAGTGGCTTAGTTCAGCATCCACTCCAGGCAAATCCATTTTTCTCATCCCCACATCAAGACTGACTTAATTGTGCCTCTGGAGGGAATGGGCTCTAAAGTGCCAGTTCAAGGTGCTTCAGATCCCAAGCTGTTCAGTGTTTGTGGTTTGAAGCTTGGACATGCTTTGCTTTGTTTAAAGTCCACTAATGAGTGAATACATAGCCTGCTTATCCTTCTGGGATTGTGAAACCTCACTCATGAGGATATTTTCCATATCCATCCATTTGCCTGCAAATTATAGAATATCATTGTTTCTTACTGCTGAGTAGTACTCCATTGTGTACATTTACCACAGCTTGTTAATCCATTCAAAATTCATAGCACTAGATACCTATATGAAAAACCTAGAGAAATCCCACACTAGAGAACTAACAGCTCAGCTGAAAGCCTTAGAACAATTAGAAGCAAACTGACCTAGAAGGAGTAGATGGCAGGAAATAATCAAACTTAGAGCTGATATCAATACAATTGAAACAAAAAGAACAATACAAAAATTCAATGAATCAAAGAGTTGTTTCTTTGAGAAAGTCAACAAGATAGATAAGTCTTTATCCAAACTAATCAAAAAGCAGAGAGAGTGTGTCCAATTCAACAAAATCAGAAATGAAAAGGGAGACATAACAACAGACCCCAAGGAAATCCAAAGAATTATGATGTTATAGTTTGAAAATCTATGTTCCACAAAAATGTAAAATCTAGAAGAAATGGATAGCTTTTTGGACAGGTACCATTTACCAAATTTAAATGAAGAACAGATTAATTAACTAAGCAGACCTATAACCCTTAAGGAAATTGAAGATGCCATTAAAAGCCTCCCAAGAAAAAAACGCCCAGGTCCAGATGGTTTAAGTGCAGAATACTTTCAGACATTCAAAGAAGAATTAATACCATTACTCCTCAAAGTGTTTCCCACCAGAGAAACTGAAGGAATATTGCCAAATTCCTTTTATGAGGCCACAATTATCCTAATACTCAAGCCACTCAAAGACATAAAAAAAGGAGAATTACAGACCAATTTCCCTCATGAATATTGATGCTAAAATTCTCAACAAAATTTTGACAAACCATATACAACAATATATAAAAAATGTCATCCACCCTGACCGAGTAGACTTCATCCCTGAAATGCACGGTTGGTTCAACATACTAAAAACTGTAAATGTCATTCATAATATAATCAAATTAAAGGAAAAAACCCACATGATCATATATAGCCTTAAATGCTGAAAAAGCCTTTGACAAAATCCAACACTCCTTTATGAGAAAAGCCCTGGAGAGATCAGGAATACAGGGGAAATACCTAAAAATAATAAAAGTGATTTACAAAAAGCCAACACCCAACATCAAACTTAATGGAGGAAAACTCAGAGCATTTACACTTGTGTTTTTTGAGTTTTATAACTCTACCTTCTGAATAAAAGAATAGCATTCTAGTTAATCTCATATCTCCATTTATAAAAAGGAACCAGTCTGCACAATGGCCTCAGTGATCCATATGCCAGGTCCTGTGTGCCTCATTGAGAATGTGAAAGGACAACTAATAGCCAAAGAGGAGGCCCTGAGGATCCTGTCTGCCATAGAGCAGCCTGTGGTAGTGGTGGCCATTGTGGGCCTCTACCGCATAGGCAAATCCTACTTGATGAACAAGCTGGCTGGGAAGAACACAGGTGAGTGCCACCAACTAAGCTATGCTCGGTCCCCTGTGTCCACTCACATTGTCTGCTTCCTGTGTGAGAGAGTGAATAATTTTATCTTCTACGCACACAGTCACAAGTCACTGCTGACAGTTGAGATTCTTTTTTGTGTTGTTGCTTCGTGGGTGGGTTTGTTTTTCATGCTATATAACACAAGCAATCCTTTAGCTTATCATGAAGTCCTGGTTGACCCTGAATTCATGCTGTCTTGCCTTGGCCTTCTGAAAGCTGATTATAGTCCTGCACCACTATGTGTAACCCATAGTTTCCCTTCTAAAAGTACAACTTGTTCATTTCCTAGATAAAGAAAGGCAGTAAGTAAGATATTTGGATTTACATATTAATAAATTTAAAGTATTTCTAATCTGGTCATGTAATAACATCAGTTTTCTACTAATTTTTAAGTTTAAAAAGGTTATCTATATTATATGTATTGACTTTATTATTATAAATTACATAGGATTTGTCTTTTAGTTTTTAAAATATCTGGTACTGTGGCATTAAACAAACTTGTTTATCTATTCTGTTACAAGAACAACCTCTACAAGTATCTCATTGTCCATTTTTACCAGTATTATACTTGCCATGTCTGTGAATTTGCCTGTCTTAGGAATGTCACAGGAATTAGTGGACTCATACGAATTATGACTTTTGTGATTGGTTTCTTCATTTAACATGACACTTTCAAGATTTTTTAAGTGAGAAAAGTGTTCCAATGTTTTCTTTCTTTTTGATGTTCAGTGATAAAGTATGTCTAACATTGCCTCATCCATTCACCAGGAAATAAGACAGCTGATGACTCTGAATGATGTTGATATAAAAATGACTATAGAGACACTTGTGTGAGTTAAGGACTTCAGGTTTTCTAGGTTATAGTAGATTCATCACCAATCAAGTGACTGACAGCAGCAATATAAAAACATAGGTTTGCTTTGTTCACAATTGATAGTTATTGGTCTACTATGTTAGGGGACACAGGACTTGGTGTCTCCATGTGTAGTGGTAGGTGTGTGTGGCTTGTTCATATTGTGGCTGATCATAAAGTAGAGAGTACAAGGCCATCAGTGAGGCAAGTAATAACTTTCAAAGGCCTGCCCTCTGGCAGTCAGGTCCTATTTTCTAATGCTTCCACATGTCCCAACACAATGTCACTCACTGGGGAGAAGTGTTCAAATACATGGACCTGTGATGAACATTTACATTGAAACCACCATATTTTTCCCCGGCTCCAAAATGCAGTTGGACCAACTTCAAAACTTCTTGCAGTCTTATACTTATACCACCATCTCATCTGAGACTCAAGACAACTTGTAATTTACAGTGGTACAGAATAAACATCCATGTTTACAGGGAATTGGAAAGACAGAAACATATCAGTACTGGACCCAGAAGGGCAAACACCTAACCATGTAGTTTCATGTGCAGCAGAAAGGGCATGTGGTGGCCTTCTCTAGACTACATCAGCTTGTAGACCCTGGATCTAAGGTCCTGCTCTTTATATGACACAGGAGCTCTCTCCAGGGCCTGGTCCACTCATTTACTCTAGATTTCCTAGGTGGAAATCCCTTAACCCTAGCATTTCTAACTTCCTTGGTCTCCATTGTTACTTCAGCCTCACCCCCAAGCCTTATACACAGCAAGCTCAGGAGCTGCACTTGGCTGTCCCTGTGAAACCTTGGTGAAAGCCTGGGGTCTGTTGCATTCTACAAATCTAAAAACTGAATTCCTGTTATATCAATGATTATGGTTTCTGTTAATTCTCCTGACTTGATTATGCCGATTTTTCTGGAACTGGAACTACAGACAGTTGTTAGCTGCCATGTGGTTGCTGGGAATTGAACCTGGGTCCTCTGGAAGAGCAGACGGTGCTCTTAACCGCTGAGCCATCTCTCCAGCCCCCAATGCCGATTTTTCAAAAGACATTATTTTAGTGGTAGTTGTACCACTAATTTGTCTATATAACCAGATAAATGAATGGCATTTACTGCAAGAGCAGCAGGCATACTTAACCAGTGAATCATGTTTCCTATTCGATTATGCTAATTTTATTATCAATTTTATGGAGCTCTTGTTCTCACACATCTAATTCCTCCGTTTCTCTCTGCTTTTCAGGCTTCTCTCTGGATTCCACTGTGCAGTCTCACACCAAGGGAATCTGGATGTGGTGTGTCTCTCACCCTTGCAAAGAGGACCACACCCTAGTTCTGCTTGACACTGAGGGCCTGGGATGTGTTGAAAAAGTAAGGACTGACTGTTCAATTTGGTTTACAGCCACTTTCCTGAATATTGTACATTGTTCTTTATGTTGCTTTAAAAACCCTTTTTATTTATGTATTTATTTAGTGTGTGTGAGCATGTGTCTGTACATGTGCTTCATGTGCTATGTTGCATGTGCTACAGTGACATGTGAAACTTAGAGGATGACATGCAGGGTCAGTTATCTTTTCCACCATGTGGCTCTAGGGATTAAACTCAGGCTCTATGGCTGGGCAGCATGCCTGTTTTACCCATGAAGCCTTTTCACTGAACCTGTCATGTTTAAATACGAGTTTGACTTTTATGATAGCCTTCTTTTCATATTTATTATTTACCATGTGCCAAATTTAGCCCACAAAAAATGAGTGAATTTGTCTCAGGACTGGATCATCGCATAGCAAGGTCATTGTCTGTAGTGTTGAGACACTAACAACAGACCAAGCAGCACCAGTGTGAATCATTATCTTTAAGATGGCTCATTGGTTAAGAGCTCTGACTGTTCTTCTGGACCAGAGATCGAATCCCAGCATCCACATGGCAGCTAACAGCTGTCTGTAATTCAAAGATCTGACACCTTTACACAATTATACATGTAGGCAAAAGACCAATTCACATAAAAAACAAATATTTAAAAAATAAAAACCAAAACAATATACATGTGGCAAGTACTGTATACAACATTTGTAGGCTTATTGGTATATCTTTTGTTTGGATTTATACCTTACATAGGTCACAAAAGTTTTTTGTTTTGTTTTAGGCTAAAATAACCTCTAATTTAGTATATTTTACCACTGCTGATCTGGAATTTAACATAAGAACCAAACATGTTCCGTACCAGTTTATGTTCTGACTTCTAGGGAAACAACAAGAATGACGGCTGGATCTTTGCTCTGGCTATACTTTTGAGCAGCACCTTTGTGTACAACAGCATGGGAACCATCAACCAGCAGGCCATTGACCAGCTGCAGTATCCATTCTGAGGTTTATAAAAGCACCAAAGCTAGTGGGGTGACCTACCCTCATGAACCAGCTCTGTGACTCTGCCTTGGTTAATGATGTAAAAAAAACAAAAATTAACACACATATATGTAGCATCAGTGTTCAAACTGAGGTTAGAAACAAGGCAAATGAAAGGCTGACGCTGGGGCTCAGGAAGATGTGACAGTAAGAAGAGATGGGGACCCTGGGCCTTGGGTTGGTGTTATAGTTATTTCATGGGTTTTCCTTAATTATCTGTTCAGCTATGTGACAGAACTGACAGACAGAATCAGAATAAGATCCTCACCTGCTCAGGGTGAGATGGAAGACTCAGATGAATTTGTGAGTTTCTTCCCAGACTTTGTGTGGACTCTGCTTGACTTCTCTCATGAGCTAAAATTAAATGGAAAACCCATCTCTCCAGATGAATACCTAGAGAATTCCCTGAGACTTCTACATGGTAAGAAAGCCACAACTGCTAAATTAGCATTTAAAAAACACTGAAAATTCATATTTTTCTATTCATAATTTGGAGTTTCTATTTCTTCTATCAAGCAAATCTAAGGAATTAGTGCATGATATACGGTTTAATTGATTGGCTCAAACATTTTCTTTTGTATACTAAGAACAAATTTGTCTTTCATCTTTCCATTTACAGTGATTGATCTCACTCATTCAGACTTGTTTTTATATTGAAACAGAGAATTTGGTAGATTTGAACCTATATTTGAGAAAGGTACATTAAGTGTAGCTTATTCCAACATTGGAACAGTGTGCCACTCAAACAGCTGGTGTGCTGCCAGGTGCCTTTGGAAATGAAATGATGCTGTCCTCATTGGTTTACACATTGTCTGTCTGCACAGCCCAGATACACTAAGAGGGATGAATAATTAGAATAAAGCTCCCTTTTTTGTGAAGCCAAACTGACATTTATAAAACATTTTAGAAGACTAAAAATTTATAATGAAAACATTACCCCTACATTTCTATTCTGCTTGTTTTGTGTTTTTATGGCCTCACTATATGACCCTGGCAGGTCTCAATTTATAATTCCACAGCATCAGCCTCAAGAATGCCAGGATTACAAAATCTCACATGACCAAATCTAAAATGAATATTCATGTTTCATGTCCAAGATGAAAATCTTGTTTTTGCTCCATGTAGGTACGGACCAAATGGATAAAGAAAAAGAATTAAATCTGCCTCGACGATGTATCCAGAAGTTTTTCCCTAAAAAGAAATGCTTTGTTTTTGAGCGGCCAGTAAATGGGAAGAGGCTTGGCCACCTGGAATTGCTGCAGGATCAAGACCTGGAGTCAGCCTTCATGGAACAAGTGGCAGATTTCTGTCTCTATGTGTTCAGTCACTCCAAAGTTAAAACACTTTCAGGAGGCATCAAGGTCAACGGACCACGTGAGTTCCTTCCCAGTCCTTGTACTCCCTGGTTAGTACATTAGTATCATGAGATAGCAATGACTACTTCAGCTTTGAAGAAATGTAGAATTATCATCAATGTAGCTAAGCTGTAGATGGTACCAGCGTTTTTAATAGATTTTGTCTATCACACTTTCTTTTTGAAAAAAGAGAAAAAGTGGTTAAAAGAAAATAATTACTTTTTAAATTACTCTAGCAAACTGGATCTGCATTTACAAGTCTAGAAAATATTCAATATGGCTCTTAAAATTTAAATGTAAGTTCAATTAAATCCACACAGAGCAAGTTATTATCACATTAGCCTGTACAGGAAGTTCTCTTGGTAAACACAATTTATTCTATGCAACTTGATGGGATGTTTCTTACTGGCAGAGAATAGTTTATTCCTGAGTTGGAAAGAAATGCTTACCATGAGCAGGGGCTGATGACATAGACAAAATGATAGAGGTATTAAGCTTGTTCTCACGATGCTTGTATTTAAACAGACACAAACATTCCATAGACACAGGCACATGTAATCTCCATGCAGCATTCTTAGCCATTGATGTACGACACTCCTCAAGATAGGAACTTTGTACAGAGGAAGGTCTAATCCCATCAATGTGAGGTGGAGGCTGAGATGCTTTTGCCTCTCATTTTCCCAAATGATGCTACAGACATTAATCCTTTTAAGGCACCCGGTTATGAACATATCAAGAATAACGCAGAATAGTGTTTTCTTCCTCCATCTGTAATGACTATTGTCATTGTCATATTGTTTTCTGTTTGCAGGACTAGAGAATTTGGTGATAACCTATGTGAACACCATCAGCAGTGGGGGTCTGCTCTGCATGGAGAATGCTGTCCTGGCTTTGTCCCAGACAGAGAATGCAGCTGCAGTGCTAAAGGCCATTGCCCTCTATGATCAGAGGATGAGTCAGAAATTGCAGCTGCCCACAGAGACCCTCCGGGACCTCCTGGATCTGCACAGGGCCAGTGAGAAAGAAGCCATCAAGATCTTCATGGAAAATTCTTTCAAAGACATTAATCAAGTATTCCTAACACAATTAGAGGTAATTTCCTTCTCAAGTTTACCTTTAAGTAGATGTTTGGAAGCAACATGCTATGACCAAATAAAATGGATGTTTGAGGCAGATAGCTGCTCCTGGTTTGTAAAGTAGTAGCAGCTACCTTTTGATATCATGTTAAATAGGACAAAAATTTGTATTATTGTAGACTCAAAGCTGTAAAATATCTATCCTTACTAAATAAACTAGTAACACTCCCTTTTATTAAATTTAGTAAGAGAAGTAATTACTGTGTCTGATCAAGTTGCATGTCCAGTGTCAGGAGACTTATTCAATATTCAGACCAAAAGCAAAGAAAAATTAAGCCATAGTATCAGAAGCAAATTACCATTGAACCATGTTGATTCAGTGTGCCATCTCTTGCCCAGTGCGGAAAAGCAGATTACACTGCTCTGAACTCATTGCCAAGGAACAAAAATCCCTTCAGTAAAGAGCTGGCATCAGAGGAAAGGCTGTAGCTATAGTCAGTGATTGTAAGTTTTCCTTTGCTAGTAAATTTTAAACTCAAGATCTGTTTTCTTAGTTCCTTTTTTTATTTTTTTTCTTTTTCTTTCTTTCTTTTTTTTTTTTTTTAACCACAAAGGCCACATTAGAAACAAAGCAAGAGGAATTCATTGAGAAGAATGTACAGGCATCTTCAGATCGCTGTTCAGCTCTACTTCAGGATATTTTCAGTCCACTAGAAGAAGACTTGAAACAGGGAGTTTATTATAAACCTGGGGGATACCAACATTTTCTTCAAAAGATACAGGAGTTGAAGAAAAAGTACTATGAGAAACCTGGGAAGGGGGTTCAGGTAATCAGAGTTATGTGGGTACTCTAAACCTAGGATGACATCCCCTACCAGCTTCTTTCCTACTATAGAAGCTGTCTCTCTTTTCATTGTAAAAGCTTCTGTATACCCAGGAAAGCATGTACCAAAAATTGCAGACATCTCTGTCTATAGTACCTGAGTATCACCCAGTGACCTTTCATAAGACCCTCAGTACCATAGTTCTTTCTCATTTACTGGGGTCCTGTTGCTGCTGTGCTCCAGGGTTGGTAACTTGGCATGCTGGACATCTGAAAACACTGACTTTAATGAAATTTAGAGAAAGGATAAGATAACCTTTAGAAAACAATGTGAACAATTTTGTTTTACCAAGATGGGTGATTTCACAAAACTGTTTGATTAAAGTTCTTCCCAGGGCCTAGGAAAGAACTATGCATCTGTTGGCAGAGTACTGCTGTCCCTCTTTAGTTGACTCATGGAGCGGGTCCTTGCAAAAGTTATCATCCTTAATTGAATAGGTGGGCAGTTCCAGTAGAGTTGCTTCAGGACCATAGTCAGTCAGGTCAGTTGGGCCATTCCCTAGCAGACTGGTTTGCTCTGTGGTTCTCAATAGCCTCACGTGACTCTCCTTTCTGGTGCTCAGGAGGACGCCTCACCAAGACATGTCTCAGACTCCAAAGGGCATCTTAGAAATCAAGAATTTCTTGTTGAATTTTTATAGATTTTCCTCTATGGAAACCCTTTTCTCTGTATATGCCCCTTGGACATTTTACAACTCTGGTTGGAATAATAGGCTCTCTGCTGGAAGTCAGGCTACACCTGCAAGTGGTATAGTCCTGAAGATAAGATATTCTGACTTGTTGGAAATAATGCTATACCTGACCTGGATGGCATAGCAGAGGGCTGTTACAGTTGAACACATTTTCACTCACCTAAGGGAGTTTCCCTAGAGAAGTATATGTTGCTTCTCTACCAGTCTACTAGGGAGCTTCCCAGTAGAAAGGTCATTTCTTCTCAGCTCTTGCCAAGTAACACACACATACACACACATACACACACACACATACACACCCATACACACACACACACACACACACAGAGAGAGAGAGAGAGAGAGAGAGAGAGAGAGAGAGAATATCAGGAAACGGTGCCATGGCTCTAGTTTTTAAGTGAGTACGCCTTTGTCAACTCCTAATGTTTGTTCACAGAGACAGTAGGGCTTGTGTATATCTGGCAGTGCTAAGGCCAGCGCTGATACCATGGCCACTTTAATGTTCCTGAGTGCTTTAGCCTCAATCTCAGTTTAAGGTGCTTGGCCCTCCTGGCCCTTGGTAGCTTCATAGAGTGGCTTAGCAATTTCAGCAAACCTAGGACCTTGCATTTCCTAGAAATTGCCATGCCTGCCTCTTGGAATAAGGAGTCAGCATTCCCAAGATGGCTTGTTTGCAGGATGCAAAAAGAGTCTTTATATATTTCTGAAGATTGAATGCACTTTCTTGGAGTACAACTAAGCCCTCTAGTTAATACCTGGTATCCCAGGGTCAGGAGGTTTGTGACATCCCTTCTGTGGTCTCTTGATAAAAATAAGGTTCATATTCACCTGCTATCAGCAAGTTATTTTCATGCTGCAGGAGCATGACCTGGGGAAACTGAGATGGTACTCACTCAGGTCCCCATGGAGGGTCTCATGAAAGAGGGTTGGAAACTTTTTTCGTACTTGTGACAGCTGAGTTCAGGCCAACTGACCATGGGACTCATTATCAAGGTTCTGCAACTTGAAGACAAACAGGTGCTGACTTTGTCTAGCCAAAATAGATGCTGAAAAATATGTTCAGGTTCTAGATTGTAAAGATCAGCTTTTCTATTGCTAATAAACAATAAGCAATAGAAACAAAAAGCAAAGAACAAGAGTCTGGCATTTTTTAAATGAATGTCCTGCCCAGGGTTGTGTACTTCCCTCAGGTCCTTATGGGACTGAGATCATTGGTTCCAGGTTTTCTGACTTTCAGGAGTTGAATGCTTCAGGGAGATTGGTAGCAGCCAGAATCCCCACCTCCTCAAGGCAGTTGATGTGAGTCCTGATGTCTCTTTTTTATTTTCTCAGATGACATCAGGTATTGTTTAACCTGCAGGTGAGCACTCTGGCTTCAGTTGCATGATAACTGGAACTACGTGATGTGTTAATACAGGCAGGTTATCCTGTTCCCATAGTAGTGGGAACATTAATTGGAGCTCCTTTAATAGAGGGTTTACCTGGTATTCCAGGGTTCCTTCCCCTTGTGGCTTAAGAGCGTCTACTTCCCACAGAGGAACAGTAACAAAAATTCTAGACTTTGGGAACTACTTTTGAGGAAAGTGTTGTTGGTTTCATCTTTGAAGATAATCTCTGAGCACTCAATTTGTGTAGCAAATCTCACACTAAAAGGCAATAATAGATTTGGGGGTCACTATGAAGGAATGAATCACTCACTCTTCCTCTCCATAGATCGACTTTCATTTCAGTCATTCATGGGTAAATCTTGGTATTCTTGATCATTTGATGAAAGTCAATTGTGTTGTTACATGCCCCCTGGTTCTTTTAGGAAGGATAAAGGAGGGCCAGTGTTTATTAGGAAGTTTACAGACTTTCCTTCAACTTGGAGAGTTTTCTAAACTCCCTAGGGGATACCAGTCCTTGGTCACCTCAGTCTTCTTCAAGGTTGAGAACTTGGGTGGAGATTTATTTATCTGACTAATTGAGGAACTTCTTGTGCTGATGTACAAGTTCCTTACACATAGCACACTGATTTCTCTGTAGCAGGGGTCTGTCCCCAAAGGTGTCCTATCTTGTGGGGGCCAGCCTCCCTGCCTCCCAACTCTGGGCCTGCCAGATCTTTCAGCTGGAGTCCTCAATTAATGTGGTCCACATTACCTTGTGATCCTCTTCAAGTTCCTGTCCTCCTGGTCTTCCCAATTGCTGTAAACTCTGGTGGGTATTTCTACCTACTTTGAGAGATTTTTTCCCCCTAAGATCCCTCAAAATTTTAAAGCTTTTTTTCCCTAATGTCAGATGCAGATTGAGTCACAGAACCTAGGTTGATAGCCCTCCTATTTTCTTCCACCTCTGGGTCTCTAGGGCCATAGGTGAGATGCACTTCTATCAATTGGTCCCAGAGGAGCTGCTGGGGATTCCTTGGTTTCCTGTACTAGTCAACTGTTTTTAAACAAATATGTGGGGACCTTTGAAACCACTCAGAGATGACCCAATAGCGTCTTGAGATAGACCTTAGGGACTCCTTATCTCTACCAGAATAAGGATCTTCCTCAGAGGGAGGTAAGGTAGGAACATGAGGTTTAATGAGACAGAAAGTAAGAATCCCCCCTCATCTGCTTCGTAAGTTGGATTGGAGCCATTTTGGAGGGTCTTCCAAGAGGAGCACCCAGACACCATATAAATCATTTGGTCAGGTTGGCCTGAGTTGTCAAAGACTCTTGAGTGTTTTAGCAATTGAAATAGAAAGCTTAAAGGTGCCCTTTGGAAGACAGTTGACTCCAAATGTCAACCACTTGACCTGACAGAAAGTGTGGAACTTTCTGAGGAAGACAGGATCCCCCAATTTCAGGGCCTTCTTGAAGTCTTTAAAGTGCTGTAGGACAAGTTATATGGGAGAATTATTGCCCAATATGGAGTTTGCCACATGACCTCGGGGTATGAGAGAAGAACAATAATGAGTATACCAAGTGAACCCAAAAGTCCAGCTTGACAGTGATACACATGGAGTCCAGGGAGACAAGGGTGGTAGTAGAAGTTGATACTGTCCAGAATCAGCTGCATCTTTGGCTGAGTCCCAAAGTCCCTCTTTGCCTCAGACACTCCCAACATCTAGAGGCCCAAAGAGTGGATGAAATATCTTTCATCTACCTGTGATCTCAGTTTCTGAATTCTTGATCCCAGAAAAATATTCCATGAACAACAAAACCTGTAGTTATTACCTTTGGAGATTGCCATGTTGATGTTGATCAGACCGGTTAGGTGAGAGATAGACTCAAACCATTGTTCCATCAAATTGCAGACAAAGACCCAAATGTTAGAGTCTGAGAAGTCAGTAATAATTCACCAGAAAGGCAAGGTTTGAACAGGCCAAAAATTTATTTAAATATCTGGTATACCAGGGAAGCAGCAGGTTTCTGGATCCATACTAGATAGGTAGGTGTGGTGATTATAAAGTTTTAAAGGGAAAACCAGAAAAAGACAGCACCTTTTTCCTACCCAATCATAATGTATAATGGGAAGAAACAGTTGGGGACTTTCCATAGTGGTATACTTTCTGCCTATCAGGAGTCCTGTTGCTTTTGGCTGTAGCTGGCGCTTGAACCAAACAGTCAGAAGGAGGTAGAGTATTTGTGGTTTTGCTTTATGAAAGACACCTGTGTAAGCTGTTTGAAGTTGCAGCTCAGCCTCAGGAAATTGTGGGTAACAGAATAGGGCAGAATGACTTGGGGAAAATGGAGTTAATGCTCCTAACTGTGATCTAACAATATTAAATCTTTTTCACATTCCCTCAGCTAATTTTGTTCTATATAAAAGCTACTGAAAAATCACCCCATCTATCACCACAGTACCATTAACTCCAAAAAAAGAACCAACAACTAAAAGAATCATCTTTTTTGCTCAACATAGGCCTCCAATAATCCTGGCCCATGTGTCTGTTTCTTTGTCTGGGAATCTTAACACCAAGTGGCGTCACTGGAGAAAAGCAGTGTAGGGAGACAGGTACAACAGCCTGCTATTAACTTCATGTTTCTGAACTTGAAGGCTGAAGAAGCTCTGCAGAAATTTTTGCAGTCTAAGGAAGAAATAAGTGAAGTAATTCTACAAAGAGACCAGAGTCTAACAGAGAAGGAAAATAACATTGAAGGTAAGGTACATGTTAAGGAGCTACATGCCCCAAAACCCATGGACCATTTAAATTACATATAAACTTGGTACACTAAGGCAGACTTACAAAAACAAAGCTGGGTCTCACTGGCTGGTATCAGATGTGGGTAGTATGATACTGTGAGCAGTAACCATGAAGCAGGTAAGGAAGAGAGAAATGTAAAATGTGATGCATTTACACCTTTTTTTCTTATCGCCACCATTTCAAGTGGAGCGTGTGAAAGCAGAAGCTGCACAGGCTACAGCAAAAATGCAGGAGGAAATGCAGCAGCAGAAAGAAGAGTTGCTTCTACAGAAAGAGAAGTCTCAGGAGGAACTCATGAAACAGTTGACTGAGGAGATGGAGAAGGCCCAAGCCCATACAAAAGAAATGCAGCAGCAAAATGAAGAGTTGCTGCAACAGAAAGAGATGATTTACACAGAAAGCATGAAACAGTTGACTGAGAAGCTGGAGAAGGCCCAAGCCCAGATAAGAGAAACGCAGGAGCAGAATAAACAGTTATTACAACAGAAAGAGAAGACTCATGAGGAACACATGAAACAGTTGACTGAGAAGATGGAGAAGGCCCAGGCCCAGATAAGAGAAAAGAAGCAGCAGAATAAACAGTTGCTTCTACAGAAAGAGAAGACTCACAAGGAAAGCATGAAAGAGTTGACTGAGGAGCTGGAGAAGGCCCAGGTCCAGATAAGAGAAATTCAGCAGCAGAATGAAGAGTTGCTGCAACAGAAAGAAAAGAATCACAAGGAACATATGAAAGAGTTGACTGAGAAGATGGAGAAGTCACACGCCCAGATGAGAGAAATTCAGAAGGAAAATGAAAAGTTTCTGAAACTGCAAGAAAGTGAAGAAAAACACATGAAACAATCAAGTGAGGTGATGGAAATGGCACAGGCCCAGATTAGAGAAATGCAGCAGAGGAATGAAATGTTGCTGCAAGCGAAAGAGGAAATTCACAAGGAACACATAAAACAGTTGACTGAGGAGATGGAGAAGATAAAAGACCAGATGATGGCACAGCAAGAGAAATTCTATAGAGAAAAAATATAAGGTATTTAAATGGCATCACCTTCAATGTTTCCTTTATTTAAAATTATTTTAAGATGTGTGTGTGCCTGTGTGTTTCCATGTGTGTGTGTTTCCATGTGTGCATGTAATATCTGTAAAGGCACAATGAGGAGTTAGATCCCCTGGAGTTATAAGTGCTTGTAAACCATCTGACTCATATTCTTTACCAGTTTTTTATACATAATTTATTGCTGAGCCATATATCCAAACTCCTGTTCTCTCCATTTCTGTTTATCAAGAAATTTATTGAAGTCTAAAGACTGACCAAGCCTGATACTCTCTGCTCTTAATTTCTGAATATCTATTTGATTGTCTGTTGCCTGTGTCTGTTGATCAAGTTATCCATGAATAATGGTGTCACACTTAGTCTTTTAGCAACGTATATCTTTCAATATGGTAACTATACGCTTTGGGTTATATTTTGATTTCTTTCTTTCAAGACTCTATGAACCAAAAACTATATTTCTATTACACTGAAGAAAAATGAGTTCATGTAAGATATTTTGAAAATACAATCTTAATACTTTGAGAAGATGAAATAAAGGTTATAAAGGTAAAAATTATCTTCAGTCACATAGAAAATTCAAAATCCACCAGAGCAATACCACCTGTCTCAAAAAAATTGCTATTTATAAGATATGTACAACATATTAAACTGTTTTTTTTTTCCATAGTGGAATCCACATGTTAGTTTTTCTGTTCCAACTGGTATAGTTCACTCCTAAGCGAGTGTTTATAAGGAGAGAAACTATATAACTTCCACAACTATGTGGCAGTCTGTCTGTCCCTTCTCTTTCCTATACTTTGCTCCCAGTCTGTGTTAGGAGTTTGATGTACAGATTTATTATCTTCAGTCTGGGACTCTGATTTTCTTGCCAGTCATCTGTCAGCTATGATGTTGTAAATGCTTCACTAACTTTTCCCTTCTCACCACGCCTTTCTCTCTTTTTCTCTCCCTGAATGTCCACATGCCTGTACATGTTAGTGCTTGCTCACCTCTGCACATGGATGGGAAGGCTACAGATGTACTTCCAAAATCCTCCATCATCCCTCACTGTTTTTTTGAGACAGTGTCTCTTACTGAACCTCAAGTTCAATGGTGAGGCTGATCTTGCTGGTCAGCAGCTTCTGAGTTTCAATACTCTACCTATATCTGCCTTCCAGGTCTGGTATTATAGAACAGTGCTGTATGGATGAATACTTGTGATTCTAGTAAGACTGGTCCTAACTCAGCCATGTCCCCACCTCCCAGAGTCTTTGTCAGATATTCATAATTCATTCCTGTGGTGCATGAATATATAAGGGGTAAGTAGGGTATATCTTAAAGTCTATAATAATAAAATTTATAGACAAACATTTGATTAAGATTGCCTACAGAGCTTATAAACAACTGAAGAGAAAAAAATCAATACTAGTATCTTTGGTTCTTCAATGGAACTGTTCCTTAGCTAACAGAACCCCCAAGAAATGTGACCCAGCTGAACAGGAAAAGGCACAACTTGGGAAGGAAGCTAAAAAATTCCAAAAAGGAAAAGCAAAAGCAAATCTCTGAACATTAAGATTTACTCATGAACAAAAACAAACTAAAACTATAATAACAAGTAAATTTTGAGAAAATTTTAAGAAATTAATAATAATAATTATCTTGGAAACTGCATCAAACATAAGTATCACCTCAGTGTAATGATTTATTGTCTCTATATTTGTCACTTTGTAGGAATGTGAACAAACACGGCAACAGTACAAGGAAGGGGGTTAGTACAATGTGTCATAACTTAAAGGCCTAAAGAGTGTGATCCATCATTCCAAGCAGAGATGAAAACCAGAGGACTCTAGTTCGAAAAAAACCCCAAAAATATGCACAGATGTTTAGTTCAGTCATTGAAATCATGTATATCTTCATATAAGATTGGGCACTCAGGATACCATTAATGTCTTTACCACAATAGAGTTACCAAAAGCACTCATCAGAAGACAATTCCCTTTCTGAATAATCTCAAGGATGCAAATGAACACTCATTACATTCTTAAATATTGGTGCATAAGCAAGAAACAAGTTATTCAAGGGTGTGGTAGGTCTGAAGGACATGGAGAACCAGCCTCATTTACTTCAATGAAAAGAAGCTATCCATTATATCAAAATGCTCAATTTTTTAACATTGCCATGATTTGTAGATGCTGGTGATGGATGACTCTATCAACACATTTCATTATGAATAAAAGCACCTATATGGAGATCTAAGTTTCCCAAATATAGTGTCCACAGAAAAATGCCATTAGTATAACAAGAAGTTGAATCACAGTTCCATGAGATGAAGAATGGAATGTTATAGTTCATGTAGATTGAAGCCATAATGGGACATTTCCACAATTGAACAGTTGACACTGATTACATAGTGCCATGATGACAGCTAAGCATAATGTAGAGCAGTGAATTTAAAGATGGACTTTAAATGG
Source organism: Sigmodon hispidus (assembly GCA_004025045.1). Classification (NCBI taxonomy): domain Eukaryota; kingdom Metazoa; phylum Chordata; class Mammalia; order Rodentia; family Cricetidae; genus Sigmodon; species Sigmodon hispidus. Next base: position 24,154 of record PVIH01012949.1, on the reverse strand, counting down.
TGATGACTAATGTATAAATATCAAATGAATTTTAATAATCTATTAGTAACCAAATCTTACATTACTCTTTTCCTATTATTAGCAGCTATATATGAAATTCTGTTGATTTCTCCCTAAGCAAAATAAAGATTACTTTCCCATATTTGGACCAGCTGTTCTTATTGAGTATATATAAATGATATCCCACCTCCACAAGTGATAAATAAGGGGTAATGGATTTTAAAGGGATTGGGAACATTTGGAGGGTAATTCAATGGATAAAATGCTCATTGTGTAAACATGATAGAAATTCAGATCTCAGCACCCATATAGCAAACCAGACATGATGGCACACACATGTAAGACCAGCACTAAAGTTAGGACAAGGGTAAACAGGAGAACCTTAGTAGTATTAGTCAGCCAGCCTTGCCAAAGGATGGCCTCTGGGTTCACTGAGAGACCCTGTTTCAAAAATAATATGCAGACATATTCAGAACAGGGTCATGCCATTTACTGGAAGTGGTTACTATTAAGCACTTTATTAAGCAAATTAAATTTGTCTCAGAAAAGCAAGTATCATTTTTCTTTGTTATATAGTCCTCAGTGCTTATTGAGATAATAAAATATGAATATATATTTATGGTTGTGAGCCTAGCCTTTAATGGCTGAGCCTTCTCTCCAGCCCAAAATATGAATATACAAAAAATATGAAAGTCAAAGTGAAACTGTCTAGGGAATCAATGGGGACTAGTGGGAGAGGGAGGCATGAGGAGAAGGGTAGGGGCAGAGGGCTTGCTAAACAAACAAGATGTGCTCATATGAAAATATCCTCCTATAACACAGCACCATATACAACGAATATAAGCAAGAAACATTATAAAAACAATTTGTGGTTAACAAAGAATAATTTTAACTCCATGCAAATAACTTCAGCAGTTCAGATAAATCAACCACTTTCTCAAAGAAAGCATAAAGCAGTAAACTCACTTATATTTATTCTTCCTTGTATTAAGAGCAATCCACGTCAGTCTGTTCAATGGGTAATCTGGATTTATCAGGATATGAATTTGGGAGATACACTCACAAAAACAAAACCAAAGGAACAACTATTATCATCTTCTGTTCTGCCTGGGAGAGAATGTACCTGGCCAGTAGGTGTCCAGTTATGCTAAGAAGATGGTGTACTATCCCTGTCTTTTCCCTTTACCTCACCAGGCAGAAAGCACCATCTCTCTCAGGCTGGACAGCCCAAGGTCATAGGTGAAGTGAATACCCACTACATCCCTGGTTGGTGCAGCAAAATTTATGGCAAAGCCTCTGAAGGAAGAAAGGATTTAATCTGGTTCACTGTTGGTCTGGAGGCACTGTTCACTGTGGCAGGGATATGATGACTGTAGGAGTGTGAGGAACCTTGTAATGTTGCACCCACAGAAAAGAGACACAGAGAGATGAATATTGGTGGTCCAAACAGTTTCTCTTTTTCATTCATCCAGACACTCCAGATGATGGAATTCTCTGTCCACAGTTAGAGTTGGTCCACCCTCCTCCATTAACTCAATGTATGAGCAACTTCCAAACCATACCTGAAGGTGTGTCTACTGGGGATTTCAGATTTTGTCAAGGTAGTACTCAATATGATTGACTGTTCACTTTTTAAGTCTAAACAAGTTCACCTGAATTATATCTGTTCAAGAAATTAAATTTATAATTAAAATCTACAAGCTATTTCCTTGGATCTGGGAGGCTTTCTCTTACTGCACATGAACAGAAGAAATAATACAAATTCTAGAGAGATTCTTTCAGAAAACACAAGAGGAAGAATTTTTTAATTTATTCTATAAGAATAGAACTGTCTCTATTCCAACGTCAGTTAAAAATAGGGAGAGAGAAACCACAAATCAACATCCTTTACATGCAAAAACTCATGACAAAATATTAGTCGACAAAAGCCAGGAATGTAACAAAGTAATTTATTTATATCAAGCAAGTTTTATCCTAAGGAAAATGGCTGGAGATACAACATGTAATTCACTATAGGGGAATAAATATTCAGGATTGAAATCTCCTCTTGACAATTTTTTCCTGCGATGAATAAGTAATGACCATCTTGGTCCCTTTTTATTGATTTTTGCTTGTTTCTTAGGCCCATTGGATTGGAAAATCTTTTCCCAATCCTTTACTCTGAGCCTGCGTCTGTCTTTATGGTTGAGGTGTGTTTCTTGTATGCAGCAGAAGGATGGCTTCTGTTTTTGTATCCATCTTGTTAGTGTGTCCTTTCATAGGTGAGTTGAGTCCATTGATATTAAGGGATATTAGGGACCAGTGATTGATATTTTCTGCTATTTTTGGTGGTAGTTTGTATGTATTTCCTTTCTCTGGACTATTCTTCTGTGGGATTATTCAATATTTGTGGTAATCTAGGTGTATCAGGGATCCTTAGGTTGGAGTTTTCCCTCCAATGCTTTCCAGATATCCCAATTGGTAGATAGGTATTGTTTCAGTGTGACTTTGTCATGAAATATGTTATTTACTCCATCTATGGTAATTGATATTTTTGTTGAGTCTATTAGTCTATGTTGGCAGCCATGCTCTTTTATGACTGTATAACTTCTGACCAAGCCCTTCTAGCTTTCATCATTTTCATTGAATAGTCATGTGTTATTCTGATGAGTCTGCCTTTATAAGTAAGTTGGTCTTTTTCTTTTGCAGCTCTTAATTTTTTTTTGTTCTGTATGTTTTGTGGCTTGATTATTATGTGGTACACTGACTTTTTTGGTGGGTCATTTCTATTTGGTGTTCTGTAAACTTCTTGTATCTTTATAAGCATTTTCTTCTTCAAGTTAGGAAATTTTCTTCTATGATTTTATTGAATACATTATATGTGCCTTTGAGATGGTATTCTTCTCCTTTTTCTATTCCTATTATTCTCAAGTTAGGTCTTTTCTTTTTTTTTTTTTTTTTTTTTTTTTTTTTTTTTTTTTTTTTTTTTTTTTTTTTTTTTTTTTTTTTTTTTTTTTTTTTTTTTTTTTTTTTTTTTTTTTTTTTTTTTTTTTTTTTTTTTTTTTTTTTTTTTTTTTTTTTTTTTTTTTTTTTTTTTTTTTTTTTTTTTTTTTTTTTTTTTTTTTTTTTTTTTTTT
>PVIH01012949.1:0-20939 GCA_004025045.1 Sigmodon hispidus | reverse complement strand
TTAGGTCTTTTCATGGTGTCCCAGATTTCCTTAACATTTTGTGTTATGGCTTTTTTGGTTTTAGTATTTTCTTTGACTGATGTATCTATTTCTGCTACTGAGTCTTCCACTTCTGAGATCCTCTCTTTCATGTCTCGGATTCTGTTGGCTATGCTTGTATCTGTAGTTCCAGCTCTTTTCTTCAGGTTTTCTATTTCCATCTTTGCCTCATTTTGGGCCTTTTTTATTGTTTCTATTTCAGTTTTTATTTCCTGAAATGTTTCTTTCATTTTTTTTGGTTTACCTTTTCTTGGTTTCCTTTCAAGGATTTGTTCATCTCTTCCAATTTTTTTGTTTGTATTTTCTTCTATTTCTTAAAGGGAAATTTCAATATCTTCTTTGAAGGCTTCAGTAATCTTCATAAAGGTGTTTTTTGGTGTTGTTTCCTCTTCATTGCTCTATTCAGGTCTTGTAGTTGTAGAACCATCAGTTTCTTCTGGTGTTGCCTTGTTGTTCTTTATATTCTTATATGTATTTTTGCACTGGCGTCTGCCCATGGCTTCAGTGGTTTGTTATGAGGCAGGTTCTAGTCAGTTGTGGTAAGAGGGCTTGTGTGTCTCCTGTCTCATCTGAGCAAGGATACTGCATGATCTTTCACTCTGATCAGGCCAGGGGTCTGAATTTCAAATCCTCAGTCCTTCTTTCATGACGTATTTTCCCTGGTTGTGGGGCTCGCTCTGCAAGGTCCCCACTTTTATTTGTGGCCAGAAGAGCCCGTCACAGCCAAACCCTAATCATGTCTGCTAAGTAGAGTCTCAGATCAGACTCTACAGTTTGACCCTGTTCCTGGAGAGCAGCTTTCCGCAAGAGTGGTCTAGGCCCGGAATTTCTTCATCTCTGGACAGGATCTGAATTTTAAACTCCTCAGTCCTTTTTTTGCTGATGCAGTTGGTGGCATGGGTTACTATTTTAAATTAGGCAAATATTTAAACTGTTACAAGATTTTGTAAGCAATTTGTTTTCTCATTTATTTCTTACCTTCAATCTCTTTTTCCTTTTCTGTTAGACTTTGATCTATCTGTAAAATTACATTAGAAACAGACTCTTTGGAGTATAATTATGTCTGTAGAACATCTTTAGCCTTAGAGTTCAGAGAACAAAAGCTACTGGAGGAAATCTATCTATCTGAATCCCTACCATCCTAAAGAATTGTTCTTATGTAATATTCTTTACCACAGGAGTGATCAAATCATCCAAGACAAACAAATGGAGCCCCCATTTGTACATACTGGGAAAACACGATTCTAATTCTTTGCCTTTAGACTAAGGCATGCGAATTGGAGTTCATAGTCTTCTCAACTTGCATGAGCAAATCATGCTGATGCATGAAGCCCTCAAGCAGAAAACAGTTCAGAGAGATACAGACATATAGATGAAATGGCCAGGATGTAGAGTGTAAAAGCAATCATTAGTCAGATGACTAGATAACATTTTCTAAATGTTTGGACTGAGGAGGCATGTCAGCAGTGGTACAGCACACTGATACATATCTTAGTTACCTGTAAGCCCTTCTTTGGTTCTTCATAGTACTTTTTCTTCAGCATTTCTATATCATGAACAAAGAGACAGTAACCTCCTGGCTTAAGTAAGTGCCTTGCCTCATACCTTCTTCAAGAGGACTGAAGATATGCTGAATCAATGTCTAGCAACTTTTTGATGATGCTCCAGATTATATAAGCAGTAATTATTCTACCTTTCCTGCAGTTGAGACTGCAGTGAAGATGGTGCAAAAAGAGCACCAAGGAAGATATTAACAACTTTCAGAATTGTTCCAAGGGTTTTCCCAAAACCTTGATGTCTCCAGAAACTTGGTGATAGCTAAAGAAAACTGTGGCTCTTCTTTAAGTTTGGACCTCCTGTGCATCTCCACCTTATTAGAAGGACAAGAGGTTTATGCCAAACCTAACGTAAAACTTTGCTTTTAAATGAAATAGAGAGCATATCCACAAGGAGACAACTATAACTATAAGTTTACCTCTTTTGGCTGAATGAAATAAAATTGGTCTAGTCAAGTATATAATTTGATTGAAGCTCCAATAGCCAATTATATGCACTTAAACTACAGGTGATTATCATAAATTTATTTTAAATGATTCCATACTTTAAAAAATTGGTTTTTTTAAATATTACAACTCTAAACAGGCAGTTTTCACTATTTGAAGGGTTGCAAATGATAGTTTCCTTTAATATTAACACTCATTTCTTTCATGTGTACGTTGCTTTATACAACATTAATCATATAATCTTAGGAGAAAATTACTCTCAATTCATTTTGATATGAATGATCCTCATCTTTAAAGGAAGTCAGGAGGAAGATTTCTATGGCCTCTCTTTCACAGTTCCTGTGCTGATTCAGCAGCTCTTGGAGGGTCTCTGTGGGCAGCTGCACCCTCTGGCTCATCTGCTGGTCATAGTGGGCAGTGGCCTTTTGCACTGCAGCTGAGTTCTCTATAGTTGCCAAAGCCAGGACTGCATTCTCCATGCAAGGCAGGTCTCCAAGGCTGATGGCATCAACATAGGTCAGCACTAGGCTTTCTAGACCTATAAATAGAGAGCACATGAGGATATCCACTGAAGTAAAACCTAATTTTCTAAAGGAAAGATAAGGCAGTCCTGTATATATTAAACATGAATATCTTATTCTCCCAACATGTTTAGAATAAGATTCTCACAGTAGTTCCCAGCTTTTAGGTTGAACTCCTTTTGGGGTCTTTTAAGACTAATGGAAATATCAGATATATATACATTAAAATTATAACAATAGCAAAATTACAGTTAGGAAGTCACAATGAAAATAATTTTATGGTTGAGGGACATGAGGAAATGTATTAAAAGGTTGCAACCTTAGGAAGGCTGAGAACCACTTACTACACAGAATGGTAAGAACTTTATATTACCTACTTGAAAAGTATTTAATTACAGCTGATAAACACCTTCAGCATGTAGTAGGATACAAGATTAACTCAATGAAATCAGTAGCCTTTCTATATACTAAAGATAAAAGGGCTGAATAAGAAGCAAGGGAAACATCACCCTTTATAATACCTGCAAATAGTATTAAATACCTTGAAGTAACTATAACCAAAGAAGTAAGAGGTCTATTTGACAAAAATTTTAAATCACTGAAGAAAGAAATTAAAGAGGATATCAGAAAATGGAAAGCTCTCCCATGTTCCAGGATAGGTAGGATCAACATAGTAAAAATGGCAATTCTACCAAAGGCAATCTACAGATTCAATGCACTGCCCATCAAAATCCCAGCATGATATTTTACAGACCTTAAAAGAACAATTCTCAACTTCATCTGGAATAATAGGAAAGCCAGGATTGCCAAAACAATTTTACTCAACAAAAGAACCTCAGGTGGCATTATCATCCCCAATTTCTAGTCATACTACAGAGCTACAGTAATCAAAACAGCCTGGTACTGGCATAAAAACAGACTTGTGGATCAGTGGAATAGAATTGAGGATCTAGGCATTTACCCAAAAAAATATGAGCACCTGATCATCGACAAAGAAGCCCAAAATATTCAATCGAAAAAAGATAGTATCTTTAATAAATGGTGTTTTCATAGCTGGTTGGTAGTCTGTAGAAAAATGCAAATAGATCCAAGCCTGTCACCCTGTACAAAAATCAAATTCAAGTGGATTAAAGATATCAGCATAAACTCAGCCACTCTGAACTTGATAGAAAAAAATTGGTAGTACCCCACAATAAATTTTCACAGGCAACTCCTTCCTACACCAGTAGTACAGACACTAAGAACATTGATCAATAAGTAGGACCTCCTAATACTGAGAAGCTCTGTAAAGCCAAGGACACTGTAAATAGGACCAAATGACAGCCTACAGAATAGGAATAGATTTTCATCAACCCTACAAGTGATAGAGGACTGATCTCTAAGATACATGAAGAACTCAAGAATCAGGAGCTCAAATCCTTGAAGAACCCAATCAAAAAATGGGGTTCAGATCTAAAAAGGAAATTCTCAGCAGAAGAATTATGAATGGTTGAAAGGCACTTGAAAAAGTGCTAATCATCTTTAGCCATCAGAAAAATGCATATTAAAACTACTGTGAGATACTACCTTATACCTGTCAGATTGGCTAGGATAAAAGGCACAAATGACAGCCTACACTGGAGAGGTTGCAGAGCAAGGGGAACACTCCTGCATTGCTGGTGGGAGTGTAAGCTTGTTCAGCCACTCTGGAATGGAGTATGGCGGTTTCTCAGAAAACTGGGAATCAGTCTCCCCAAGGATTCAGCAATACCACTTCTGGGTGTTAACCCTAAAGACGTACAGTTGCACTCCAATGGCATTAGCTCAACTATGTTCATAGCAGCATTATTTGTAATAGCGAGAACCTGGAAACAAACTAGATACTCCTCAACTGAAATATAGATTAACAAATTGTGTTACATCTACTCAATGAAGTACTACTTAGCATTAAGAAAAAATGATATCCTAAAATTTGCAGGCAAATGGATGGATTTGGAGAATATCCTACTGAGTGAGGTATCTCAAACCCAGAAAGATAAGCAGAAGATGTACTCACTCATTAGTGGACTCTAAACAAAAACAATCAAAAGCAAAGCAAATCCAAGCTGCAAAAAACAACTACTGAACAGCTTGGGATCTGAAACACCTTGGACTGACACCTTGTATTTCACTCCCTCTAGAGGAACACCTGACTCAGTCTTGATATTGTGGGGAGGAAACTGGGTTTGTCAGGAGTGGAGGCTGAACTGAGCAATATTGGGACTTTGGAATGCTGGGGAGGAGATGGGGAGATGGGGAGAAGAGATAGTGACTGGAGTGGCTGGGAGGGGGAAGGGACCTTGAATAAGGATATACATGGAGAGAAAATGTGACTTTGTTCATAATAAAAAATTAAAAATAGAATAAAATAAAATGGACCTCAATGTGAAAAAAAATTATGCTGAGAAAAGAACAAAATTACTCTTTGGCAATAATTTTGCAAGAAATAAGCTAATAGTATGTGGTATGTAAATATGCAGGATCACATTTGCCCTTGTGACTATAAAGTGTAATATTAAATAAAAATATTAAAAAAATAATTTAAAAAGATTTAATTAAATATGTGTGGGGAAAATAATAGTTTCCTTATCAAAAAGTGTTCATCCTTGCTTTATTCTAGCTCAGTATTGCTTTATAAAGTTTCTAAGGGGAACTAATTGTCTAATAGCTCTCATTTTTATCATTGTGAAAAATAAGGCTGCAGAGTCGAAATATTTTTATTTAATAGTCTGGAATAATTTCACTTAATTGTTATTTAAGTGTGTGTGTGTGTGTGTGTGTGTGTGTGTGTGTGTTTCGTAGATACCAAACAACAGCAGCACACATCTAACTTAGAATAGCATTATGGAAACTTAACTTGATTTAACTTATTTATAGTAGGTCTTCTCTATCTATTCTTCTTAAGCATTTGATTAGTATATCAACTGTCTAGAAATGGACACAGTCATAGCCCCTACACTTCTGAAAGAAGAGACTATATGAATATTTCACCCTCCCTTTATGTGGAAGATAAAGATGGGAACTCACGTGGGCCATTGAGAGTGATGCCTCCTGGAAGAACTTTAACATTGCAATGCTTAAAGATGTACACACAGAATTCTTCTACTTGCTGCAAAAAGTCAGAATCAGCTTCATTTTCTTCCAGTGCTTCCAGCTGGGAAACTTTTTTCCACTCAGTGGATGGAGAGAAGATAAAGTATTTCTTTTTTGGAAAGAACTTTCGAATTCAGAGTCGGCCCAGTTGAAGTTTTCAGTTTCTTTGAAGGTACTAATCATCTGCTTGGAAGAGACCTTTTAACCTCTTGCCATTTGATAACTGTCCATTGGATATGAATTTTTTTATATAGGTAGTGATTCTGAAGGCTGGGAGTTTTATGATCATCTGAGATAAGGAGATAGGATATTATCTTTTTAAATCTAGTTGCCTAAAATAAATCTCCTCATGTGCCTGATTTTTTTCTCAGAAATGGTTTGTGAGAAAAAGAACAATTCTGCTACCCTCCTAAACAGCCAGAACTTTCTACTATCTATCACTCAGTACTGTCAGCCAGTTCAGTCAGGATGGGCTCTGTTTACTGTCAGGTATTTAGGGCAGTAATGGTGGGTTGCATGGATCTTTTTTTAAATGTGGTTTGACAGTTTTATTCAATGTCTTCTATCCTTTCTTAACATTTTACCTTCACTTTTCTTGTATCTACTTCAAATTCATTTAGCTTACTTACTTATTTTGAAAAACATATTACCCAAACTCTTGGCAAAAATGACTTGAGTTGTATTAAAATTTTATTTCCCTAGAAAGGATGCATGAGTCCGTTCCTAATAAGGTTTGCTATGGCTATGGCAGGGTGCTTGAAATCTAGTATTTGAGCCTTGCCTGCATCTTCTGCATCTCTGGTTCTCTGTTGCAGAAACTCTTTTGTGGCTTAGTGTATTCCCGAGGCTGAGGATGGCTGTGTGTTACAAGGTCACTTGTAGGAAGTTTCTGGCCAGGCCTTTCGATCCTAGCCGTGAGATTCTGACCTGCTGACCCACAAACTCACAGACCTGCAGCAACACACAGATACTTAGATTGATTTTGAACTAATAGACCTCGGACCGAGGCATATAACTTGCTGACTCTTTACTCTTAAACTAACCCATGATTCTTATCTTATTCAGCCATTTGGGTCAGTACCTTTTCTCAGCAGCATTTCAACCTCTTTCCTCTGTGTCTCCAGGCATCTCCTGGTATCTCTGCTCTGCTTTTTCTGTTCTCAGAGTTTCCTTAGTCTGGTAACCCTGCCCATGCTTCCTGTCTGTCTCTAGCCAATCAGTGTTTTTATTAAACCAGTTGGTGGGACAATTATTTACAATGTAACAACATAATTCTACTACAAATATCCATTATTTTGAATCTTGACTCACCATGTAGTGGTGGAAAGAGATGGAGTGTATGACTGATAAAACAGAGATCCTTCCTAGTGTGAAGTCATCATAGAGCTCCCCTCGATCTCCATGGCTTCCTCTCTCACCTTGTGATGTTCCCCTGTCATAGTTTATCCTGCCATGATGTGATCTCCTAAGTCTATGAGGCTGCATGATATCCAACTTTAGCTATTTAGCAGATCTATAGAAACTTCTCTGCTTTACAAAGCACCCAATGCCAATGCTTCATTTTCATAACAGAAATATAGACTACTACATATGAACAAAAAACTATAGTTCCTCTTTCTTTCTCACCCAGGCAACAACTTCTAATTTTTTTGATACAGGGTTTCTCTGTATATTCCTGGCTGTCCTGAAATTTCATAGCTCCATAGACCACGCTGGCCTTGTACTCACAGAGATTCACCTGCTTGTACTTTGCAAATCCTGGAAGTAAAGGTGTGTACAACCATTGCCCAGTGACTTTTACCTTTGATACTACTACCTTATAGATACTTATTTTGTGTCATTCTCAGATACAATACCACTTTTATTTGATATTTATTTTTCCTAAGCCTGATATTGGATTTTCACTTTTCTTGATGTTTTCTCAAAACTCAGTTCTTAGTTTTGTTGACTTTTTTTTTGTTGCGTTCTCATGTCTGATCATATATCTCTGCTCTAATCTTTGTCATTCCTTTTCATCAACAAAGTTCAGTTTGTTCTTTTTGTAGTTTCTCAAAGTTTTAGCTTAGAAGTTGAACTAGTTAGATGCTTTTCTCCTTTTAGAAACTGTTTTGAGGTGCATACAAGAAAGGGTAGTCACAGTCCAAAGAGCAGCTGTAGAGGGAAGGATTCTGAGAGCAAGATGGCATAGAGAGGAGACTAAGCCATTCCAAATGTGGGGACTATGTGTGTATGAAAACTGGGGAGTCAACGAAGCTTAGGTGCACATACAAAGGACTTGATTTGGGTTCTCTCTGAAATGCATTCTTAAAAATCTCAGAGCTAAGTAAAACAACTGATGAAGAAATCAAAAGAATCCCACAGTAAGTGATACAGCAAACCAAAATAAACTCTGTAGAGAACTCACGTCAGGAACACTATTTTCCCTATTAACTAACACTTGTCAAATTATCATGATCCTTAATACAATTGACTTCTCCCTGAAAATAAATTAAACTAAAGATAGCTCTCTAGGAATGTTCACATTTTAAAAATAGCAAACAAGCAGTATAGAAAAAGGGATTTCGAAACCAGAATATACATACACCCCAGTAGATACACAAAACACAGCAAAGAAACATACACACACACACATACACTCACACACATGCACACACATACACATGTACCCACATTCAAACATACACATAGAGTACATACCCACCGAAAACAAAAAGAATATACAGGAAAAAAACTCCACAACAATAATAACACTATGAACAAAATCCCAAAGCTGAAACATCAGAATAACATCAGATTTATTATTATCAGTAGACATAAGGTCCACAAAAGCATGGATTAAACGTAACCAAAGTTAGAATATTCTGAAAATTATGTACTAAAGTAGATGGAGAAGTAGGAATATTTCAAAAGTAGGAAAACAAAAGCAAAACTGTTTGTTACATCTAAGCTAGAACTATAAGAAATCCTTACAGAAAACCCTTCAGAGAGGAAGAAGAAAGTTTCACGGACAAGTACAACGGTCAGAATATGATCTATGAAGGAGGAAAGCAACCAGTCAAATATATCGAACCAGCAAGTATTCAGTGCTTCCAGGAAAAGAAATAAAAAGAAATATTAACCAGCTAACAAGAAAAAGAAACACAAAATGAAAAACTATAGCAAACTCTCCTCAGTCATTCTATAAATACAAATACCCTTAACTCATGAATAAAAGATACAGAATACTGATAGGAATTTGAAAACATAAACAAACTATCTGCTGTCTCCAGGAAACACACACAGCTAAAATGGTATTCGAAATGCCGGAGTCAAAGTTTAGAAATCAAACTACTAAACAAACAGAACATGTAAACTAGTTGATGTAGCAATTCTCATATGTGTAAAGTAGACTTTAAACCAATCTAATCAGAAGAGGTTATGTGGCTTGGTCTCTGAAATATCAATAGAAGAAACACTTAGTCAAATGGTCATAAGTCTTATAATATGTAACAAATTTTGTTCCTTTGATTTTAAAATGCAGACACTAGAAGATTGCAGGAGTCCAGACACATTAATAATGAAAAACTTTGTATTTCTAGAAAGGGCTTCTGAATAAAACTCAATAAGCTGTGTTGTTCATTCATTAGAGTGGGATTTCTCTAGGCTTTTCATATAGGCATCTAGTGGTATGAATTTTCCTCTTAGAACTGCTTTCATTGTGTCCCACATGTTTGGATATGTTGGGGATTCATTTTCATTAAATTCTAGGAAGACTTTGATTTCTTTCTTAATTTCTTCCTTGACCCAGAGTTAGTTCAGCTGAGTGATGTTTAGTTTCCATGAGTTGGTAGGCTTTTTGAGATTTTTGATGTTGTTGAACTCTAACTTTAGGCCCTGGAGGTCTGATATGTTACAAGGGATTATTTCCATTTGTTTGTATCTGTTGATATTTACTTTATGACCAATTATGTGGTCAATTTTGGAGAAAGTTCCGTGAGGAACTGTGAAATATGTATATTCTTTTGCACTTGGGTAGAAGTTTTTATAAATATCTATTAAATCCATTTGCATCATACCTCTGTTAGACTATTTATTTCTCTGTTGAGTCTCTGCCTGGTTGACTTATCCAAGGGTGAAAGAGGGGCATTGAAGTCTCCCACTATTAGGATGTGAGAACTGATGTGGGATTTGAGCTTTAGCAGTGTTTTTTTTTTCACATAGATAGGTGCCCTTATATTAGGGGCATAAATATTCAGAATTAAAATCTCCTCTTGGCCAATTTTTCCTGTGATGAATAAGCAATGGCCATCTTGTTCCCTTTTAATAGCTTTTATCTTTAAAGTCTACTGTGTTAGATATTTGGATGACAACCCTAGCATGTTTCTTAGAGCCATTTGATTGGAAAATCTTTTCCCAACCCTTTACTCTGAGCCTGTGTCTGTCATTGAGGTGTGTTTCATGTATGTAGCAGGAGGATGGCTCCTGTTTTTGTATCCATCTTGTTAGTGTGTCTTTTTATAGGTGAGTTGAGTCCATGGATATTAAGGGATATTAGTGACCACTGATTAATATTTCCTGCTATTTTTGTTGGTAACTTGCATGTATTTCTAATCTCTGGGCTTTTCTTCTGTGGAATTATTGATTGCTTGTGGTTTCATGCGGATATCTGGGACTCTTTTGTTGGAGTTTTCCCTCTAATGCTTTCTGGAGGACCAGAATGGTAGATAGATATTCTTTCAGTCTGACTTTGTTATTAAATATCTTGTTTACTCCATCTGTGGTGACTGATAATTTTGCTGGGTATAGTAGTATAGGTAGCAGCAAAGCTCTTTTAATGTCTGTATAACTTCTGACTAAGCCCTTCTACCTTTCATTGTTTCCATTGAAGAGTTGGTGTTGTTCTGATGGGTCTACCTTTATATGTGAGTTGGCCCTTTTCTTTTACAACTCTTAAAATTTTTTCCTTCTTCTGTATGTTTTCTGGCTTGATTATTATGTGGTGAGCAGACGTTTTTGGGTGGCCATATCTATTTGGTGTTCTGTAAGCTTCATGTATCTTTACAGGCATTTCCTTCTTTAAGTTTGGAAAGTTTTCTTCTATGATTTTATTGAATACATTATCTGTGCCTTTGAGCTGATATTCTTCTCCTTCTTCTATTCCTATTATTCTCAAGTTAGGTCTTTTCATACTGTCTCATATTTCCTGATCATTTTGTGTTAAGGTATTTTTGGTTTTAGAATTTTAGAACTTTGACTGATGTATCTTTATTAACTACTGAGTCTTCCACTTCAATGTCTCTCCCAACTCTTGGATTCTGTTGGTTATGCTTGTATCTGTAGTTCCAGCTGTTTTCTCCAGATTCTCTATTTGCAACTTTGCCTCATTTTATGCCTTTTTTATTGCTTCTATATAAGTTTTTAGTTCCTGGAATATTTCTTTCATTTTTTGGTTTACCTTTTCTTTCAAGAATTTATTTATCTTTTCCAGTTTCATGTTTGTATTTTCTTCTATTTCTTTAACGGAATTTTTTATGTCTTCTTTGAAGGCTTCAATAATCTTCATAAATGTGTTTTTGTTATTGTTTTCTTTTGTTTTAGCTTCATTGCTTTGTTCAGTTGTAGAACCACCAGTTTCTTCTGGAGTTGCCTTGTTGTTCTTTACACTATTATATGTAGTTTTGCACTGGCATCTGCCCATGGATTCAGTGGTTCACGATTAGACCGCTCCTAGTCATTTGGGGCAAGAGGGCTTGTATGTCTCCTGTCTCCTCTAAGCAATGGGTCTGCCCAGTCTCTGACCCTGCTCTGGACAGGGGTCTGAATTACAATGCCTCAGTCCTTCTCTAATGATTCAGTTTGCCCTGGAGGTGGGGCAGGCCATGCAAAGTCACCTCTTTTAGGTGTGGCCAGAGGAGCCCCTCATAGCCAAACCCTAGTCCCTTCTGCTAAGGAGAGTTTGGGATCAGACTCTACAGATTGAACCTTATCTTGGAGAGCTATTTTCCGGAAGGATGATCAGGCGCCTGAACGTGCTCACCTCTGGACAGGGTCTGAATTTCAAAGTTCTCAGTCGTTATGTGCTGATGCTGTTATAGGCGAGGCCGGCCATGCAAGGTCCTCTTTTTTAGGTGTGGCTGGAGGAGCCCTTCACAGCCAAACCCTAGTCCTTTCTGCTAAGGAGAGTCTGGGATCAGACTTTACAGATTTAACCTGTTCTGAAAGAGCGACTCACTGGACAGGGGATCAGGCTCCAGAACCAGCTCACCCCTGGACCAGTTCCGATGTACAGTTCATTGTAATACATAATATAGCTAATAAAAGTGAAAAAGGAATTCCAAAAGAGACACCAGATATATAAAAAAGTGCACACTGTAAATAAGTATGTTTAATGAAAGCTCAGTCATTGAATTTCAAGAAAAAAAAATAATTTCCAGTTGTATCACCAAATCTGATGATAGTGAAGTGTGGGGCTGACTATTGCTCTGTAACACCACTGAGCAGAGAATACAGGCCATGCCCAGATCGGCTGAGGACCCCAGCCACTGATCATTTGCAGGTATCCTCCAGAGGTGGTCCAAGAAAGCCCACAACCCTCAGGAAAAAGAAGCCAGAGAGACAGCAAACTGCCCAGAAGAATATGTGAAAGCTGCACATGTGACCGGCAGCAAATGAAAGCACAGATCTGTTTAAAGGCAGAACTGGCTGGTGGTGAGTAGCTAACTCTGACAGTGTTTGGAGCCCAAGTATCTGTAGAGTTTGTGGCTTGTGGAAAAGGCTGCTAAGAAGCTGTAAGGAGAAAATCTCAGACTGACTCAGAGGCTAGAGGAAGAAAAGAAATATCTATCTAGTGGTGCAGTAACTTTGTTGAACGCAGTTCTGGTGGGTGCTGGCAGATGCAAAGCCATGGGCAAGCAGCTATCTGGTGAATTCATGTCCTAAAAGTTGGATGCCAAATGAATTGTAAATCTACGTAATTTTATCAATAAAAACCAGGAGTCAGATATCAGAGTAAAACCTGGAAGATCAAAAAGCAGGAGAGAAGGCAAAGTTACTCCCTTCCTCTACTGCTGCCCAGTCCAAAAAAGACTGAGATCCTGTGTCCACTCCACCATCTCACTTCTCTTTCCTGTCTGTACAGAGTCACAGAATCTATGATTAGGGCTAGCTTTGACCTCCAACTCCAAGCAAGCTTTATTTGAAAGAACACAAATGAAACCCATTGGCAAACAGGTTGTAACTTTACTGTGCCTCTAAAAGAATATGAAATTCCAGTGTTAATCTGTAATTTTCAGAAATGCCTTCTCTTCATCTATGCCTTTCCAAGGAGCCAACAAATTGAAAATTATTCTAGATCACAAGAAAATGCTTTTGTGGTTCTTAAAAATTGTTTGTTTATATGCTTGCTTTTATTTATGTATTTATTTATTTAGTCTTTTTGTTACCCCCAAAGTTGCGATCCTGGAGAGACCACCTGAGACAAGTTGGTAGCAGAATGAAAAATCAAGTTTTATTGAGTAGAGACGAGCTAGCTCCAGAATTCCCTTACACTGGAATCAAGCAGGAGGGTTGATTAGGGACATAGGGGAGCTCCTTTTATAGCCCAAGGCTGAGCATTGGGTTCAAGTAAGGATAATGGTATGAGTCATTGGCTAATTGGCTTTCCAGACTAGGGTGAGAGTACCTGGTAACAACAGGTCAGGCTTTTCATTGGGTAGTACCAAGGTGAAAATCATTTTTATTAATATTATTTCTTCCTGTCATGTTTGGGCTTGTTTTGTGCAGGGTCTCATAGCTCATCCTTGGGGTGTGGCCAAACTGTCTGGTTCTGTGCCCTGGAATGTCTCCTATAGACATGGGAAGCCACCATCAACACTGGAACTAGCAGCTGGACCAGGAATGATGGTGGTGTATTTTGACTAGAGCATTTGGTGTTGCTGGTCAGAGAGCAGGGCCAGGATGCTATGGATTCTGCAGTTGGAACTTAGGTCATGCTGCCCCTCTGTAAGCAGCAGTTTCTAGCTGTGGTCTCTGGGAACTGTGTGAGAGACTCTTTCTCAGGGCTCTGTCTGCTTTAGTTTAGTGTAGTTCTCTAAAATGGAAGACTCCTTTTAGTCTTTGACGCCACCAGTGTCTGGGGTTAGGGTTAGGGTGTACAGCTCATTCTCCCCTAGAACTGGGCAAGCTTCTGCTAGGAATGTGGAACTGAACTCTATTTTATCTCTTTGGCTACTAGAATACAAAATGGTATTTCTTGAGCTAAGTTCACTCTCTTCATTGTTTGGTTCTGACCTGAATCTCTAGACCCTACAGATTCTGCCTCTGGTTCATGGCCATCCAGGAAATGTCAATCTTGGGCTCCATCCTGTGGGATGATTTTAAGTGGCAAATAGGTTCAAGATCTCTGAACCAAATATTGAAGTTTGTGTTTAGGAAGTCCTAACAAACCCCTCCCCCTAACACAGCTCACTGAGATGTTTTCTTCCATGGCCAAATGGTTTCAATTTCTCAGTATTCCACCCTACATTAAAAGTTATGGTGCTTTTCAACATTTGCTCAGTTGGAAATTCAGGGAGCCTCACAAGATTGAAAAAGAAAGGGTAAGTGGCAGAACCTGGCTATCTGTGTTTAGTAGCAAGAGCAGGTAAGAAGGGACATTTGATTTTGCTAGGCCCAAGGAGTTCTGATCTGGAACATGTGTCCATTGGCCTGGGAAGGAATGGGATGGCATTTTTTAAGGATTAATTCACTTTCTTAGGACTACTATGAATCTAAAAGACTGCTTCTGGGCATATGCTGGGATACAGCAGCAGATGAACCCTGTGTAGTATTATCAGGGCACCCAGTGTCTAAATGTCACCATTGAACTCATTTTGATTTAGGGACTAGGAGACATTTGGCTGAAACAGAGCAGGATATGCTCTGAAATTGTATTTCTTAGTTTTCGCCTTGTATGTGCTGACAGGGATACAGTTGAACTACTAATGGAGCAGAGCACCTATTGAAAGGGCTATCTGTGGCTCGTTTTCAAGAGCAAAAGAGAATGAGAGGTGAGGTGAACAGGCCCAGCTTTTGTAAAGGATAAAGAGAGAAAATGGTCTATGGCATAAGAACACAAAGATAAGAAGAGATATGGTGTGTTCTAGAGCTGAACAGAAATGGTCAGTTGCACACAAATGTAATTACCATGCACACCATATTTTAACTTGGCAATTTTCCTGAGGTTCCTGTAGAATAAAAAAAGTTGCTTTTAAATGCATTAGAGGCATTGTGGGTCAGGGAGATTGTGGCAAATGAGAGAGTTCCCCACAGACCTTCTGATATCAGAAATATGCATGGAGGTATCTAAAAGTATCCTAGGAAAATCTGGCTCTAGGTTTTACAACATTCAAGCTGGCTATAATCACTTCACTTCTAATTAGTCAGCCTTGTAGGTTTATCAGCACAGTTGTGGTTGTTTTATGGGAACCTCAGGTCACACATAAAACCCAGAGTGAATATAAAGAAGAGGTCAGTGACCCTCACACATCTGCACTTGCCTGCCAAGTAAATTTCCTCCTTTTGTAGAAGATCGGCTCACTCCTCATGTCCATGCATTTCTTAACTGTCTCCTGCATGATCAGCCCCTATACTGCAGGCTAGGTCTTTCTTAGAAGACCACCTTAATTACGAGTCTGAGGACAAAGTCTGCTTCCCTAGACCCCAGGCCCTCAGGCTGTTTTTGTTCATGTCTTCTGGAGACCAGAGCCCCAGTGTATGCACCATTCCCACTTATCACATTCTTGTTTTAATAACATTCTTCTGCTTTGCCAGCTCCTAGCCCCTCATTCCCAGTGTTTCTCTTCCTTCTCTTTGCATTTCTGTTTTTTCTACCAAATAAAAATTGAAACAGAATCTCTAAAGGAGAATGAAAGAATTAACTACTGTGAACCACATGATTTCTTGCTATTTACATCACAGTTCCTCTCAGCAGTATCCAGTTTATGTGTAATAAACATATCCTGCTCTGTTTCAGCCAAATGTCTCCTAGTCCCTAACCCAAAATGAGTTCAATGGTGACCTTTAGAGACTGGGTGCCCTGATAACACCACCCAGGCTTCATCTGCTGCTATATCCCAGTCCATGCCCAGAAGCAGTCTTTTAGATTCATTGTAGTTCTAAGAAATTGAATTAATCCACAAAAATGCCATCCTATTCCATCTCAGGCCAATAGACACATGTTCCAGATCAGAACTTCCTGGGACTAGCAAAAGCAAATGTCCCTTGTTACCTGTTCTTGCTGTTCAGCACAGACAGGTACTGATTTTTTTCTTTTTTAATCTTGTGGGACTTCATTAATTCCAGACTGCTCTTGGGCAACCATTTCTTTTGAAGAGTTACTGCCACAAATTTTCATAAATTTCACAAAAGCTGAATTGTATTGGTTGTCTTGCTGAAATGGCAACGTGAATAGTCCATACATAGAAACTCATTGCCACAATGTAGGAATAACTACTAGAACAGATAGAATGAATACTTTTATAAGTCCATGGAAATTTATTCATTACAATGGCAAACTAATCATTTAATAAATATTTGATTATATAAGCTACAATAGAAAATAATTTCTCGCTTCCAGTACCAGGTGCTGTCTGTAGAGTCCCAGCACATCTGTACCAGGGGCAGATAAACTCTGCCTCTCACCATACCCACAGCTGCTGCTGAGGGAATTTGCAGGACTACCCACCTCGACTGCAACTGAGCGATCAGATAACTACAGGGATCCCTGAAGGACAGATTCAGACCCCGCCCAAAGGAGAGGAGGGGTCACCAGGCCCAAGTGCCTATATCCCAGCCAGGGAGGGAGAGTTGACCTCCCATCGGTTCAGGTTCTGCTTCAAGGACAAGGTGCTGTCTGCAGAGTTCCAGCACATCTGTAGCAGGGGCAGATAAACTCTGCCTGTCACCATTCCCATAGCTGCTACTGAGGGAATTTGCACGGCTACCCACCTCAACCTCGTTCTGAGCGAAGAGATAACTTCTGGGGTCTCTAAAGGGTAGATTCATGCCCTGCCCAGAGAGGTGACAGGAAGCACACAAGCCCGAGTGCCACAACTGACCAGGAGCCATCTAATCGTGATTCACTGAAGCCATGGGCAAACGTCAGTGCAAAATATTACATAATAATACAAAGAACAACATGGTAACTCCAGAAGAGAGTGGTGATCTTAAAAATACAAGAACTGAACTTAGCAATGAAGAGGAAACAGAAGGAAGCAAGACCAAAAATTCCTTTTTGATGATCATCGAAGCTCTCAAAGAAGATATAAAAAATAGCCTTAAAGAAATAGAAGAAAATACAAACAAAAAATTGGAAGAGATGAACAAATCTATGAAAGAAACATGCCAGTAACTTAAAGCTGAAATAAAAGCTGAAATAAAAGCAATAAAAAAGCACAAAATGAAGCAAAGATGGAAACAGAAAACCAGAAGAAAAAAGCTGGAACCACAGATACAAGCATGACAAACAGAGTTCAAGAGATGGAAGATAGAATCTCTGAAGTGGAAGACTCAGTAGCTCAAATAGATATAACAGTCAAGGAAAATAGTAAAACTAAAAAAAGCCATAATTCAAAATGTTCAAGAAATCTGGGACACCATGAAAAGACCTAATTAGAGAATAATAGGAATAGAAGAAGGAGAAGAATACCAGTTCAAAGGCACAGATAATGTTTTCAATAAAATCATAGTAGAAAACTTCCCTAACCTGAAGAAGGAAATGCCTATAAAGATACAAGAAGCTTACAGAACACCAAATAGATATGACCCCCCCCCAAAAGTCAGCGCGCCACATTATAATCAAGCCACAAAACATACAGAACAAAGAAAAAATTTTAACAGCTGCAAAAGAAAAGGGCCAACTCACATATAAAGGCAGACCCATCAGAATAACGCCTGACTATTCAATGGAAACGATGAAAGCTAGAAGGGCTTGGTCAAAAGTTATACAGATGCTAAAAGAGCATGTCTGCCAAACTAGAATACTATACCCTGCAAAATTATCAATCACCATAAATGGAGCATACAAGGTATTTCAGGACAAAGTTAGACTGAAAGAATATCTATCTACCAATCCAGCACTACAGAGAATATTAGAGGGAAAACACCAACCTAAGGACCCCAGACACACCCATGGAATCACAAACAATCAATAAGTACACAGAAGAATACACTAGAGAAAGGAAATACAAACAAGATACCACCAAAAATGGCAGGAAATATGAATCAATGGTCACTAATTTCCCTTAATATCAATGTTCTCAACTCTCCTATAAAACATCACACACTAACAAGATGGATACAACAACAGAAGCCATTTTTCTATTGCCTACAAGAAACACATCTCAACCACAAAGACAGACACAGGCTTAGAATAAAGGGTTGGGAAAAGATTTACCAGTCAAACAGTCCTAAGAAACAAGTAGGGGTTGCAATCCTAATATCTAACAAAGTAGACATTAAGCTAAAAGCAATTAAAAGGGACAAAGATGGTCACTACTTATTCATCACAGGAAAAATTGGTCAAGAGGAGATTTCAATCTAAGTATTTATGCCCCTAGTATAAGAGCACCTACTTATGTAAAAGAAACACTGCTAAAGCTCAAATCCCACATCAATTCTTACACCCTAATAGTGGGAGACTTCATTACCCCACTTTCGGTCATGAATAGATCAACCAGACAGAGTCTCAACAGAGAAATAAGGAGTCTAAAAGAGGTTATGATTCAAATGGATTTCATAAATATCAACAGAAGCTTCCATCCAAAGGCAAAGGAATATACATATTTCTCAGGTCCTCATGAAACTTTCTCAAAAATTGACCATATAGTTAGTCATAAAGCAAATATCAACAGATACAAAAAAAATGGAAATAATCCCTTGTAATAGGGCCTAAAGTTAGACTTCAACAACATCAAAACCCAAAGAAAGCCTACTAACTCATGGAAACTAAACATCACTCAGCTAAACCATCACTGGGTCAAGGAAGAAATTATGAAAGAAATCAAAGTCTTCCTAGAATTCAATGAAAATGAATCTACAATGTATCCAAACTTGTGGGACACAATGAAAGCAGTCTTGAGAGGAAAATTCATAGCACTAGATGCCTATATGAAAAAACTTGAGAAATCCCACAGGAGAGACCTAACAGTACAGCTGAAGCCCTAGAATAATTAGAAGTGAACTCCCCTAGAAGGAGTAGATGGCAGGAAATAATCAAACTTAGAGCCGAAATCAATACAATTGAAACAAAAAGAACAATACAAAGAATCAATGAATCTAAGAGTTGGTTCTTTGAGAAATTTAACAAGATAGATAGGCCCTTGGCCAACCTAATCAAAAAACAGAGAGAGAGTGTACAAACCAACAAAATCAGAAATGAAAAGGGGGATATAACAACAGACCCCCAGGAAATACAGAGAATCATCAGATCATATTTTGAAAATCTGTATTCCACAATGGAAAACCTAGAAGAAATGGACAGCTTTCTGGACAGGTACCATCTAACAAAATTAAATGAAGATCAGATTAATTACCTAAGCAGGAATATAACCCTTAAGGAAATTGAAGCTGTCATTAAAAACCTCCCCCAAAATAAAAGCCCTGGTCCAGATGGTTTCAGTGCCAAATTCTACCAGACATTCAAAGAAGAATTACTACCATTACTCTTCAAACTATTTCATACAGTAGAAACTGAAGGAATATTGCCAAATTCATTTTATGAAACCACAATCACTCTAATATCCAAGCCACTAAAAGACACAACAAAGAAGGAGAACTACAGACCAACTTCCCTCATGAATATTGATGCAAAAATTCTCAACAAAATTTTGACAAACCATATCCAACAATGTATAAAAGATATCATCCATCACGACCAAGTAGGCTTCATCCCAGAAATGCAGGGCTGGTTTAACATACGAAAAACTGTAAATGTTATCCATCATATAAACAAACTAAAGGAACAAAACCACATGATCATATCCTTAGACACGGAAAAAGCCTTTGACAAAATCCAACACTCCTTTATGATTAAAGCCCTGGAGAGATCAGGATTACAGGGAGAACACCTAAATATAATAAAGGTGATTTACAAGATGCCGACAGCCAGTATGAAACTTAATGGAGAAAAACACAAAGCAATCTCACTAAAGTCAGGAACTAGACAAGGATGTCCTCTCTCCCCTTATCTCTTCAATATACTTCTCTAAGTTTTAGCTAAAGCAATAAGGGAACGAAAAGAGATTAAGGGCATACAAATTGAAAAAGAAGAAGTGAGGCTATCTCTATTTGAAGATGATTTGATTGTATACATAAGTGACTCACAAAATTCTTCCAAGAAACTGCTACAGCTGATAAACACCTTCAGCAATGTAGCAGGATACAAGATTAACTCAAAGAAATCAGTAGCCCTTCTATACACTAAAGATAGAAGAGCTGAAAAAGAAATAAGGGAACCATTACCCTTCATAATAGCTGCAAATAGTATTAAATACCTTGGAGTAACCATAACCAAAGAAGTAACAGACCTATTTAATAAAAATTTTAAATCACCGAAGAAAGAAATTAAAGAGGATATCATAAAATGGAAAGCTCTCCCATGTTCCTGGATTGGTAGGATCAACATAGTAAAATTGGCAATTCTACCAAAAGCAATCTACAGATTCAATGCATTGCCCATCAAAATCCCAACACAATATTTTGTGGACCTTGAAAGAACAATACTCAATTTCATTTGAAATAACAGGAAAGCCAGGATTGCTAAAACAATTTTACTCAACAAAAGTACCTCAGGAGGTTTCACCATCCCTGACTTCAAGCTATAATATAGAGCTACAGTAATAAAAACAGCCTGGTACTGGCATAAAAACAGACTTGTGGACCAATGGAATAGAACTGAGGATCCAGACATTAACCCAATAACCTATGAACACCTGATTTTTGACAAAGAGGCCCAAAACATTCAATGGAAAAAAGATAGTATATTTAAAAAATGGTGTTGGCATAACTGGAAGGAAGTGTGTAGAAAAATGCAAATAGATCCGAGCCTGACACCCTGCACAAAACTCAAATCCAAGTGGATCAAAGACCTCAACTTAACCCCAACCACTTTGAACTTGATAGAAGAGAAAGTGGGAAATACACTTCTACAAATTGGCACAGGCCACCACTTCCTAAATATAACACCAGTGGCACAGGCACTAAGACCAACAATCAATAAGTGGGATCTCCTGAAGCTGGGAAGCTTCTG